>PVIH01014001.1:0-55850 GCA_004025045.1 Sigmodon hispidus | reverse complement strand
AAAAAAAAAAGTCTGAAAAAAAAAAAAAAAGAAATACTTAGACATGTATTTGGTCTTAAAGAGAAAAAATTAAAAATAAAAGAATCTTAGAATAGAAATGCTAAAAAACATAAGCAACATAGCAAAATTTACTATACAGCAGAGTTTAGTTTTAATATAGTTATTTTAAAAAGGCTGCAGCCATTTGTAGCTACTTACAGGACCACATCATGCAGTACCATGGCTCCAGCACTATAGCTCCTTTGCCATGTAGTCTGCTGGCATTTTCCTTTTGACTATTCTTTTCTTTCTTATTTTTTTTTAGACAGGGTCTCCCTAGATAGCCTTGGCTAGCCTGAAAATAAAACTCACTCTGTAGACCATGCTAACCTCAAACTCATTGAGATCTGCCTGCCTCAGCTTCCCAAGAACTAATATTAAAGGTGTTCTCTACCTCACAAAGCTTTCTATTCTTTTCTCCAAATATGGGTCAAAGCCTGGACATGCATTCCTCAACAATACATCCATGTAAAAAGCACTCACTCACTTACATGGTAATAACAGACTGCATCTATTGTGCACTTAAAATACCATAAGCTGGGAGTACAGCTCAGTCCTAGAACATTAGCTTAGGCTGCTCAATCACCAGGCCAGTTACAAACAGTGATGGAAGGAGACCAGGCAGCAGGGAAAAATTAAGAGGAAAGAGCCTATCTACTTTGATGGGTGTTGTTTTTGTCTATTTCCTGGTTAAGAGTAAAAGGATGAAGTACAGAAGTGCTGTATGTCTACAGTCAAGCTATTCAAGAGGCTGAGGCAAGAAGATATCTTGAGCAGGGAATTTCAAAGCCAGCCTAGGCTACTAATTAGAACAAATAAATAAACACATACATTCATAGACAAAAGAAAGAAATAACAGTATTTGTTTAAAAAATCATCCTGAAATGACTTCAGAAGTATTAATTCATCTTTATAAACTAAGCAACATAAGCTTCACAGTATTTCTCATCACACCAAAATTTTTCCTTACCTTGATCCAATAAAATGTTATCTTTTCCCAGACGTTTCTTCTCAAGGTTATTCAAAATGAAATCTTCTTGAAAAACATGAAGCAACTGTGTTTTTCTGCCATGCTGAGATAAATAAATACCAACATAAATTAACATATATGTCATTTGCCTAGTGCTAAATAGCAAAAAAATAATACTTACAAGCTTGGTAATGGGATCTAATGCAATGATACAGCCTGGCCGGGCTGTTGATTGCTGACTGACGATGTTAAACACTTCACCAACATATTTCTGTTAAAAAAACAAAAACTTTAGTAAACAAATTCAAAAGTAACTATAAACAAATATGAAATATTTCAACCATAATTATGATAAAAAATGAATTCAACTATATACATTATAAGATTTTTACCTTAGTAGAAATTACACAAAAATGAATAGAATTATAGCTCAGTAGGTACAAAAGTTTAAAAAAAAAAAAAAAGAAAGAAAACACTTGGTAGCTTAGGGAGAAAATATTTAATATCAACCAAAGTAAAAGACTGTCTTTAACTTTCTGAATGAACAATGCTTTTAAAAATCAATGTTTCAGAGTATCATGTTTATTTTGTTGTTACGCTGAGAATGAAACCCAAGGGCTTTTGTACATGCTAACCGTGACTTTTCACTGAGCTACATACCCTGTCTAACAGTCTCCTCATTAGCCATCATAAAGGTGGTTCCTCCATTTTTTTAAAGACTCTACTTGAATTTCAAGGTAATTTTTGTGTGTGTGTGTAAGAGAGAGAAAGAGTGTTAGTGGAACTCAGGGCCTTACTTAAACTAAGCCAAGTGGTCTACCAACTAACTCAAGTATTTAAAACATTAATTCTAAGGTGGAGAAGACAGCTAATGATGTAAGCTAACATCTTGTTTTTATAGGCTGATTTTTAAGAATTTTTTTTAAATTTTGCATGTATGTAAAGTATATGGGTATGTGCATGTAAACACACCTGCAGAGGCCAAAGATGTTGAATACTCTGGAGATGGATCTACAAGTGGTTGTGATGCAAATACTGGGAACTGAACTAGGATCCTTACAAGAACAGCAAGTACTCTTAACTGCTGAGTCATCCCTTTCCCATCACCCCATTGTTTTTGTTGTTGATATAATTGTGAGCATGTACGTGGGTGTATTATGTAAAAGATGGGGGAAGGCAAGGGGAGAGATATACAAAGTGACAGAGAGACAGTGAGCAAGAGCCAACAATCATGTCCAACAGTATGTCTATGGAAGTAGAAGGGTAACCCTGGGTGTTAGCCCTTGTCATCCACCTTATTTGTATGCCAAACTAACTGGCTAGCTGGTTTCTTACAGATATATGCACTACAGTATGCACAGTGGTTTCTGGGTCAGGCTTGTGCACCAGGCACTTTGCCCACTGAGCCATATCCTTAGCTCAAATATACTGACCTATTGCAGCACTTATGTCTTCATATACTATAAAATTCAATGCTCGTTTCTCAGTCTTCACATACTTAACTTTTCAATAGCATTTGATCCTAATGATCACTATCTCTTAGGAATACTTCATTGAGCTTCTATAAAATGTCATATAAACCATATTTTTTAATAATATAATGCTGTTATTTTTCAATACTTTTATCACTTTTTGTTCTAACTATATTCCCCCTTCTACAATTATATATACCTCTGCAACTTTAAATTTGTCAGTACCCTTTTTGTTGTTGCTGTAGTCTTGTTTTGAGATGGGGGTCTCTCTACACAGCCCTGGCTGTCCTGAAACTCAATATGTAGACCCAGCTGATTGGAATTCAGAGAGATCCACCTGTCTCTCCCTCCCCAAAAAAGGCATGTGTCACCCATGCCTGGCCTCTGAGCTACTTATTTTTTATCTTCAGTTCATACTTTCTTCTAAAACTAAAAGCAGCTTTACTGGGCCTTTTGGGTGTCAATCAAGCATTTCAAAATGAGTATGTCCAAAGTAGGAATCTTAAATTCTCCATTCTTCCAAACCTGCTATTTGTATATTGCATTCTTCCTTATTTCGACCACAGCAATGCTAATTTACATGAGTCTCACAGAAATTATGTCATCTTTCTCACATCCTAAATCCTGTCCAATCCTAACTACTTACATTCAAAATACACTTAAAATCTGGTCACTTTTCACTGACAGCTGAGGGACCTTTTTGGAACCAAACTAGGTCCTCTAAATGTGGGTGACAGTTGTGTGGCTTGGGTAGTTTGTCAGGCCTCCGGCAGTGGGACCAAGATTTATCTCTAGTGCATGAACTGGCTTTTTGGAGATCATTTCCTATAGAGGAATACCTTGCTGTGACTTGATACAGTGGGGAGAGGCTCTGTCTTGCCTCAATTTGATATGCCACACTTTGTTGACTCCCCATGGAAGGTCTTACTCTCTCTGAGAAGTGGGTGGGAAGGCAGGGTGAGAGAAAGCTGAGGGATGACTGGGAGGAAGTGAGGGAGGGGAAAATGTGGTTGGTATATAGAATGGGAAAAAATATATATTTTTTTAAGTTGGCCACTTTTCAGGATTTCTAACATTAACCCTCATTACTATTCTTGGCTTATCTTTCTCCTGGACTGGAGTATGGCTTTGTAAATTGGTCTCTCTCATTGTACTTTTTCTGCACATAGTGGCACTACAGTTGTCATAGTGACCTATTTTTAAAAATCTACATCAAATCATTATTACATGAGCATAACTTTCAATGGTTTCTTGTTGTGGGATATTCTTTTACACTGTGAAGATATGTCACTGTGACTAGTTTAATAAAAAGCTAAATGGCCAATAGCTAGGCAAAATTTTCAAGGCAGAGATGGGAAGAAGGTAGAGATGCGAGAGAAACACATGGGTAGCACCACAGGCATTACAAAGTAAAGTAACTCACATCATAGATTAAAAGACACGGGTTAATTTAAGTTATAAGAGCTAGTTAGAACTAAGCCTAAGCTACTGGCTAAGCTTTCGTAATTATAAGAAGCCTCTGTATGGTTATTTGGGAGATGGCTGGCAGGACAAAGAAAGACTTAACAGTTCCTAGGCAAAAGTCCAAGTTACCAGAATAGACTATAAGGCCTCCACAGGATCTTTCTGCTTTAATTCCTGACTATTCTATCTTACTTTATCCCACAATGATCTCCTTAGTGTCCTATTATATAACCAACATGTTTTGGCTGCAAGGTCCATGAAGAACAGGTCAATCTTCTTTTTGGATCACTCTTTCCGCAGCCACAGAACTAGCTCACTCCACTCCTTCAAGTCTTTTCTGTAAAGCTCTCCCTTGCACAACAAACTAAAGGGCACTCCCTAATTCTTTTGCAACTGGTTCTCTCCACAGTACTTGTTAACCAAAGTATTTTTATTTGGTTCCCTTCAGCTTGTTAACTTGCTTTACTAGAATAAACTTTATGGTATCAGTTTAATTTTTTTTTTACACCTAAACTCCCAACAGTTAAAACAATGCCTAATAAATAAAAGGCTCTCAATAAATGTCTCTTTCTACTAAAGCAATAGGTGTATGTATACATACGTATACATATACTTTGCAAAAACATTGTATTTTGTAAAGTTATACTTTAAAAAGACCTTAATCGTCAAGCAGACTAGAATAAACCAAGGACTCTAATACTTTACAATCTGAACATTAAAACAACAAGTAACTTAGGCTAGAATCTCCTAAGCAGGAAGCTTAAGTACAGCACGAAGGCTACCTCAGGAGATATTTAAAAACACTAAATTAGCCTGACATGCTGGCACACACAATTGGAACACATAAGAGTCTGAAGAAATAAAAAAAATCTATATGTTCAAGGCTAGCCTATGTCTCAAAGTCAAGCATCCAAACAAAGACAAAAACCTGGCTGAGCATTAGAACTGAAACTGAATATATGCTTTCTTAGTGGAGGAGCTCAGAAAACGCATCCAATGGGCTTCCACTAGTTTGGCTTAGGAGAAGTGGGTCTCTTCCACAGAAAACATGTTACACAGGCATCCAAAACTTTGCAAAAGTTGAGGGCTTTTTCTTATCATGCTTAAGATTAAAATTCCACTCTTATTATTCTAGATCCCTGTAACTAACTATACAAGAACCAATAACTTCTACTACAATAGGTAGTCCCCATTTATTTCTGAGCAAAGAAACACATAACTAGACTTTTCTCCTTTTTTGGTTGCAGAGCAGGGCTAGGACTTTAATTTATGAACCACAGCATATCAATATATATACTCAACCTCTGAGCTACACACCCAACCTAACAGTAATGAAAGGGCTTATCTTAAAATCACTACATAAGTATCAGACTAATGTGGAAAAAATATGGTAAAAAATAACACTTATCTGCCATAAATTATAGGTCACAATTCTAGAACAGGCCAACTAAGTATAGGTTAAGTATCTAAAAACATCATAAAGCTAGTACTTACAGAAATTTCAGGGTTGGAAAGCTCATATAAAAGTTTCTTGGCATCAATAACTGCTTCATATAACCTCAGATACTGTCCATCACTAGCTACAAAGCATGCACTAGGAGAGTTGCAGTATGCACCTAGAAAGTATTTATAAACATTTAAAATTTAACCTGTTAGCAAGAATGTCTGAAAATCAAATTATTGAAATAAAATCACAGTATGCTTACCTAGACAGTAACTGGGTATAAGAGTAGGGAGCCATGCCACATTGGAAAAGGCAGAAACATGAAGAGAATTAATCCGGGCAAGTTCAGACACTCCTCCAGAAAAAGATAATGGCCCAACTGGATCAACCCTCCAAAGAATAAGTTCACTATAAATCGCATTGGGATCTTGAAATGCCATATCAACATTGTTTCTACTTTGGTGTATCAAGGAACATTCTTCAGTGATTACAGCATCATGAGCTTGCTTTTGGTTCCCCACATTTGGTGTCCTTAATGCATTATGGTGTGAAGTTGTCAGCAGTAATGGTAATACTGAATGGCAAGCTAAATCATTAAGATGAAAACGATGACCACAATATCTGGATTTATGAGAAATACTAAGAACTGTAGAAAAAGCAGATTCCTCAGCAAAACTAACCAGCCACTGATTCAAAGAACCATCAGCATGCTTTGAAATCATCATAACATTAGGAGTAAAAATACTTAATTTTAAATTGTTCGATGATTTACTGTGACCAGAGGAGATAAGCATTGACATGGAACGAGTGAGGCCTGTAGATTTCTGTTTTCCTTGTTGAATAGCCAAGTCAACATTCTTGGTACAGGCATACATAACTATGCTTTTACAGAGAGAATTTGCATCACCTGTGGGGAAAGCTACAGGAATTCTGGAAACAAAGGACACCTAGAATTAAGAAAATATGCATTAGGACATATAACTACATAAAAACATCACTACAGAAGTTTTTCATATTAAAAAAAAAAAAAAGTAACTCATCAAAGATGACTAACAGTACCTGTACTTGACGGAACATACCAGGCTGGTATTCATCCAGCCAGTCTACATGCCAAAGTAGTAAAGATCCGTCCACAGGGTGGATACTGAAAAGCATGTCTGCACTGTTACTCCAGTCAGACAGAAGCAATTCAATTTGATGATCAATAGCAGCTGATGATAATGGTGTAAAACTTGAGTTTGGTAACATTTTATCTTCACCCAATTCCTTCTTCTCGTGATTTATTTTTAAATCATCAACACCATCATCCATTTCTATAAGCAAGAGTTCATGAACCAGGTGAATACAGTAAAGCTATCACTACAAATTAAAACAGAGCTTTAAATGAACTCAAAGTAAAAAAACCATACTTTTTGTATTAATAAGAAATAAGGTCAATGAAGATAACTTAGTAGTCAGGCAGGTGCCAGGGCTACTAACAGACACAAACATGCATATCTTTACTTAAAAAAAAAAAAAAGCCCAGTCTCTGTGCCCTTTCCTTAACTCCTGGATCAAGAATATGAAGATTTTTTTTTTTTTAACAGGCAATTAAAACATTTTTAAAATCAGAATTAAAAGAAAAATAAGCAAAAACTTATAAATCAGTTAGCAAATGAGACCATCTGGAACTGTGATTGTTTTCTTGCCAATGCACTCAGTGTGGAAGTGGTCTGTGTCAATTCTAAGTCAAGGCAGAGAACACTGTACCCTCTCCTTGTCCTCTCTTCCCGCTCCACAGCCAAGGGCAGAATGAATACAGAAGAATCTAAGTCCCTACATACAGGGCACTTTGGTCTTGGTGGTAACACTGGTAAACATAGTTACCATCTTTCTATATACAGTGTTTCTCAACTCTAATGAACATATAGATCAACTATATATTAAATTACAGATTTAAGTAAGTAGTTGTGATAGTTGTGTAGCATATGGACATAGTGTAGACTATGTATTTGATGTTGTTGATCCATATATAGCTCATTAAGTAATAAAGACTTATGGGGTGATAAGTCCAAAAGAATAGAAGGCTCTGGAGAAAAATAACATGAGCAAGAGCACCGACAGCAAATTATTAAATTAGCTTATGTATATTTACATTATGCCACACCAATCTTACAGATTATCTCTGACAATATATAGCTTTATCCTTGTAAGAAAACCATTTTATTTATGGTTGAAAATTTTAAATCTCATCCTTCTTAAATCTTTACCTTCATCAGATTTTATATCTGCCTGCATAGAGTCTTCCCCACTGGCCTCAGACGAGGGCTGTTCAAAACTTTTTCTAAGTTGCTGTAAGAAGACTTCCATGGACAATGTAAAATGTAGCTCTTTATTGTTTAACCAGTGTACCACAAAAGGTCCACACTTCTCTTCATTTTCACTTAAACTTAGAGATGTAATAGATGGAAGAAGTGGAATGTCTATAAAGAAAAACAAATCACAAAATTCAAGTTTTGACCAACTGTAACATAAACTACATCTACACATTCTATTTTCATTATTGACATTATACTTACCTTTTATTTGAGAAAGGCTTATCTGATTTTAAACTTGAAAGTATTTTTATAGACAAAAATTGGAAACAGCCTAGATGGCCATCAACTGATAAATAGGTAATAAAATACTAGTCTACTGTTGAATAAAATTATGAAATTTGCAAGTAAATAAATGAAGACAGAAAAATCATCCCGAGTGACTTAATCCAGACCACAAAGGGCTAATATGGCATGTTTTCTCTAATATGTGGGTGTTGGCTTTTAAGTTTTTGATATGTGTGCTAAATCAAAACAATTACAGATGTTAGGAACTAGTAAGGGACCAGTGGGAGGAGAGGATCTCTCATGGAAAATAATACAGTGTTATGCAGAGAGAAAGGTGAAGCTATAATTGGAAGGTTAAATGTCAATAGGAGTGAAAAGACAGGGGAAAGGGGACAATATGAGGAGGAAAACAATAACATGAAAGAACATTTAAAAAATCATATAGAAATCTATTATAGATGTTTCCTAAAATATAAACATATATGAAAGGAATTTAAATGAGTCACCATATAGAGGAAAAGACAATGCTCCAAACAGACATCTTACAGAACCAAGTAAAACCTCCAGCACCAGCAATGACTTACATATTATTGTTGGCCAAAGGGGTGCCAAGGACCCTTCCTGAAATATCACAGGCAATTGTCAAGGCTGCTGGTTGTTCTCTACAACCTGACAGTGAGTCCCTACTGTTGAAGACAAGATTTACTTATGCTATTGAACATGCAGAAGCTAAGCTGGTGCCCAACTCGAAGCTTTACTCCTATTGACTGTTCATAATGCTGGAGGTACTCTGCATACTACCAGAAGGGAACAGTTATCATCAGTTTCACCCAGTTACGAACCCTGTGACCTGCAACAGCAACCTGATTGCAAGGTACACTGGTATAACAGTGGCACAAATGTTATGGGAATAGCCAACCATTTTCCAATTAGATTTAAGGCCCATTCCATGAAATGGAACCCACATCTGATATTTGTTAAAGTGGTCAAGAACCTGAAACTAGACAGGTCATGTGTCTAAGAAAAAAAGCACAACTATTACTTGGCTAAAGGGACATAGCAGTAAAATGACTTCTAATGACATACTGCACTACCCAAAGATCAGTGCCTGGCTCAACCCCTCATCAGAATAGTTTCTTTTTGCAGTAGATGGTAATTAATAAAGAAATCTACCAACTGGGCAATGTCCAGAAAATGAGAAGCACTTTGAAGCACTCAGTCCTAAATAAATGTCTTCATCAAACCCTTCCCTTGAAAGTTGAGGGATCTAAGCATGAAAAACGGCAGAAAGACTGTAAGAGCCAAAGATAATATGAATGAATCCAAGGAAACTGTTTTGTAGACATGACAGGATTGATATTCATATGAACTCAAAGAGACTGGCAGCACACACAAGATCTGCAAGGTTCAAGCCATATGAGGTCCAGTGCAACTAAGGAAAAATGGACACAGCATACCAGCTTTAATAGAATAGTTACTTCCAATAGATACCTGATGGCAAAGAGCCAATCTGTTTTCTACAACCACATTCCAGGGTACGCCCCATACGCAGGAGTAATTGACCAATATAAAAGAACTCCATGATCTTCTATAGGCTTTTTGTTTGGGTACTCTTATTTTATTGATATTTCTGCTTGGGAGGCAGGTATTGGGAGGAGCATAACATAAACATAAAACTAGATGAGTAGGGAGGATCTTGAAGGAGTTGGGGGAAGAAAAAAACATGATCAAAATTCATTATGTGAAAAAATATTACGATAAAAAGGAATGAAAACAAATATTCCTTGACATTACTTTTTATGTAAGTACTCAATTAAGCATACCAAAGAACAAATCCAATCAGTTACTACAAAGATAGTCCCTAATAGAGTTAAAGAAAATTTGCCTATCATATTAATGAGATCTGGGTCATGTTGTTATATGTAGAACTATGACTTAAAGCATACAAACAATATTATCCAAATTAAGTTTTCTTTCATAATAAAAAAATTTTTAAATCAATAGAATTGTCTGTTTGATTTATCTATACTTAAGACAGAAGTAGAAACAATATTAGAAGAGATAAATGAGGAAGGAAAGAATCTTTCCCTTGATTCTATTAGAAGAGGCAAGTTCTAAGATATCCAATCCAAGAGCTCCTATTTATACCTACATATACATGAAATACATCATTTTCATTATATGTTTAACTATCCCACATCTGATTACAGACTTCAAGAGAGCAGTATGACAGTTGTTTAAGGTGCCACCTTCCCTCCAATGCTTAACATCATCTCCAGTTTCTACACTGGTATAGAGTAAGCCACTAAATGACCTGAATGGTTGAATTAATTGCCAATCTCATTATTTGTGGGTAGAATCCGGGACTGAAAGGGTACTTTTCCAAGAAATCATGGGAAAGGTTTTCTCATTTTTGACTTACATCAATCCAAATGAGAATATAATGCCTTTACTTACAGTAAACATTGCTATTAAGTACAAAGGAAATAATAGTGCTGGCTTTTGGGAAAATATAAGTAAAGCTCAACCTCTTTTATATCAATATCACTCAAAGAACATGTTATTTTTATAGTAAACCTTCATGAAGATGTAAGAACAGAAGTATGAGAGAATATGTTACAAACTCCTCTTATACACCTATAGTTAACAAATAAATAAGAAACCCAACCTAAAAGCCTTTAATCTCAGCACTTGGGAGGCAGAGGCAGGCTGATTCCTGTGAGTTGCAAGCCAGCCTGTTCTAGGAGAGAGTTCCAGGACATCCAGAGCTGTTACACAAAAAAACCCAGTCTCAAAATAGAGAGATGTGGGTGGCTGGAAGAGAGAAGAAAGAAATCCAACCTACTGCTGTGCTTTCAGACACATATATAACACATAGAAAGATTAACCCAACAGATCAAATCTACAAAGAATTCTCTATACAATCCAAACTAACAGCAAGAACATTATGCTTTGATATGCTCTCTGTTTTTGCCTTAGTCATTGTTCTATTGCTATGAATAAACAACATAATCAAGGCAGCTTTTATAAAAGAAAGCATTTAACTAGGAGCTTGCTCACAGTTTCAGGGTTAGTGCATTGTCATCATGACAGGGAGCATGGTGGCATGCAGGCACACAGACTGGTGATGGGGAAGTAGGTGAGAGTTTTACAGAAAGTCAGGGCTGGCCAAGAGCTTTTCAAACCTCAAAGCCCACCCCCAGTGACAAACATCCTCCAACAATGACACACCTAATCCTTCCAATCCTTTCAAACAGTGCCACTCCCTAATTACTAAACATTCAAATATGACCCTGTAGAACCAATCTTAATCAAGCTACCAGTTTTCCTTGGTGATCTACAATCTAAAAAAAGTTTTAATTGTTTTTATTGAAAGCATGTCAAGGAGATGCCACACTCAAACTTAGGGTTCTTCTCTCAATAATCTCTTAGGCTTTTTCCACTAACTTGAGAATTCAAGTTTTCTTTATTCTTATAATAATTGTTGATTTTTAAATTTTCTGAGGTACTGAAAATCAAACCAAAGGCCTCATACATACCATTGATGTATCTAATACTGTCCTTTACTTAACAGATGCCTTTAAAATTACGCCACTTATAAGTGCATTATAAGCACTGTCAAGAAATATATTAAATAAAGGTAATCATTCCCAAACCTAAGTAACTTTTTAAATGAAAATAAATACACTGACAATGATCTTTTCTTGGCTCATGAATACTTTCTCTTTTTTTTCTATTTTTTTATTTAAATTTTTTTCATATCTATTACTGTTCCCACCCCCTTCCCTCCTCCCAGTCCCTCCCAGTCCTTCTTCAGCCTCCCCCATGCTAACCCCCCCATCCATTCCCCAAGGAGGGCAAGGAGTCCCAAAGTGGGTCAGTTTGGCATATCCAGTTGAGGTAGGTCCAAGACCCTCATTCCAGTATCAAGGCTGAGTAAGGTGTTCCTTTGTAGGGAATGGGCTCCAAGATGTCAGTTCATGCACCAGGAACATAGTCTGATCCTACTGCAAGAGGTTTCACAAATTGCTCATGCCATTTTACAGTTGTCTATCTTTGGAGGGTTTAGTTCCTTTCTCTGAAGATTCCCCAATGGCTGCTTCTGAGTCAGTGAGCTCCCAATATATAGAGAACTCAAGAAATCAGAGGTCAAAAATCCAAATAAGCCAATTAAAAAATAGGGCTCAGAGCCAAAAAGGAAATTCTCAACAGAAGAATTTCAAATGGTTGAAAGACACTTAAAGAACTGGTCAACATCCTTACCTATCAGAGAAATGCAAATCAAAACAACTTTGAGATACCACCTTACACCTGTCAGAATGGCTAAGATCAAAACACAGACGACAGACTATGCTGGAGAGGATGCAGAGCAAGGGGAACATTCCTCCATTGCTGGTAAGAGTGACATTAATTTTTAAGAAAATATATATGTAAACCAATACATCTAAAATGCTCATTTCAACAGGCTCATGAATACTTTCATAACTAGGATTATAGTCAACCAAATAAATGCTAAAATCAAGAGTAATTTTTAATTCCTACCAAAAGTATCTCTATGTTTTGACTTAGCAGAGCTTATTCTGGTACAAAGAATTCTATTCAATTAATTAACTGATAATTCCATTGCTACATTTCCTTGAAAAAACAGAATACAGCACCTTCTAGATCCATGGATATTGGTTATGTTTAATTGATGCTTCAGTTCTACAATATCAGGGAATCTTTAGTTACATAATGAGACTGTCTAAAAAGAGGAAGAAAAGGGGCAGGGAGGAGAGAAAAGAGAAAAGATAAGGGAAGAGAGGGACTATATTCTATACAATATAAAAAATAATCAACTGTAGTTATGTTCTAGGGAAAAAGACTAATGTGTAAAAGTCAAAAAAGTCATTTACTTTTACCTTCTATAAAGGTGGTATTAATTAGGTATAAATATTACTTTTCCTTTTTTAAAAAAAGAATTTTTTGAGATAATACTTCAAGTCCCTCAGCTATGGCCTCTGATTTTTATATTCACAGAAAATACTTACTAATGTAATAAGTACTTAAATCTCCAAATTCATGGGTAGAGCTTATTGTGTGGCTGGGCTAGTCTGCTTATATTATATGTGTGTGACTGTAGAGATAATTACCTGTAGCTGGGTTGATGCTGGCTGCAATGTGAAAGTGACAAAGGGCATTGGCATGCAGTGGCGTATTCCTGTGGACATGGTGAGGATCCTGCTGATGAGGCAGATAGCCAGTATGTGCTATAAGAGCAAGTGATCTCCTCCGACCTCTACGGAAAGGTCTCAGATTTACCTGTATAAACAAAAAAAAAGTAAAGTGACTGCTACATTATGACTGTTGTATATATATTCATATGTATGTGTGTATAAATATGCTATTTTATATAAATTTATATATAAAAAAACTACCTCTTTGTATAGCAAATTTGAACCTCGAAGAATAGATAACTGGCCTACTCTTTTCATACTTGTTTTTCAACATCTAAAATCAACTGCCAGAACTTAAAAGATTAAAAATAAAAACCAACCAGACAACTAACAAAACAAAAAAACCCAAAAGGGTGGACATAATTGTGGACACTTGAATCTGAGCATCTGGGAAAGATGCAAGAAGACTTGTGACTGAGCTCTAGGCTTCCTTGGTCTACACAGTGAGCCTGCGAGTGTTACAGACAGAGACCTTGAATCCAAAAATAAAACAAAATAACAACCAAGATGTTGTCTGTATCCTGTCTTTGTCCACAGCTTACTCTCCATAACTATGAAGTAGTGAATGATATAACTATCATGTACCAGGTTAGCTGATTTTTATCTGATCTCATGTAGTATCCAGCTTAAACACCACTACTTTAATGTTTCATAACATAAAGTAGTTCATACAGAACCTAACTAAGGTTATCTAATTAGTAAGAAGCAAAGTAGAATATACATTCCTAACCTAACACTTTGTAGTACAATTATTACAGAAAGCCATTCTGTTGTTGAAAATATAATACAGCTCAATTGGGTTTTGAGCAATTAGAAAAATAGTTGTTCAGGTGGGCATGGTGGCACGTGCTGTTAATTCCAGCATTCTAGAGGAGGAGGCAGACGGATCTCTGTGACTTTGAGTCCATTCTGGTCTACATGGTAAGTTCCAGGACAGGCAGAGCTATACAGTGAAAGCCTACTGCAAAAAAAAAAAAAAAAAAAAAAAAAAAAAAAAAAAAAAAAAAAAAAAAAAAAAAAAAAAAAAAAAAAAAAAAAAAAAAAAAAAAAAAAAAAAAAAAAAAAAGAGAGAGAGAGAGAGAGAGAGAGAGAGAGAGAGAGAGAGAGAGAGAGAGAAAGTAGCTCTGTGGTAGTTTGAATGAAAATAGCCCCCATAAATCTTAAGCTTATAGGGAGTGTCACTATTAAGAGCTGTGGCTTTGATAGTGTGGGTATGGCCTTGTTGGAGAAAATGTGTCACTGTGAGGGCAGGCTTTGACATCTCCTATGCTCAAGCTATGTCCAGTGTCAGGTCAATCCTGTGGCCTCCATAAAGATCAAAATGTTGGACTCTCAGTTACTGCTTCAGCTCCATGTCTGTCTACACACAGTCATGTCCCACCATGATGATAATAAACTAACCTCTCAAAACAATAAGTCACCGTAATTAATGTTTTTCTTTATATGAGTTGCCATGGTCACAGTGCCTCTTCACAACTATAGAACCCTAACTAAGACATGCCCTATACCCACAAATATAAAAACAAATCATTTTCCAGATACTTCATGTTTTAATATTAAGAAAACAGTAAAAAGCTGGGTGTGTTGATGCACACCTTTAAGCCCAGACCTTGGAGGGCAGAGGCACAAGAAACTAGACTTCTGAGTTCCAAGTCATGGTCTACAGAGAGGATTAAGGAAGGAAGGAAGGAAGGAAGGAAGGAAGGAAGGAAGGAAGGAAGGAAGGGAAGGGAAAGAAGGAAAGGAAAGAAGGAAGAGAAAAGGGGAGGAGAAGAGGAGGGGAAGATGGCTAGCATGAAACTGATATCCTGCAGCTACACGGTAACACTTCATTTCCAAAGAACAAACTATATTCAATTAGACCAAGCATCAAATATTAACTTGACTGTCAATGCTTATAAAATAAACACTTGTGCTCTGGTGGGTCTGAAAATAGCAAAGGTTACAGCAGGATACAGTAAATAAATCTACCATAAGCACTAAGACAAAATACATTTTTTTGCATTCTTAAATGCAAGTGCAAATATTTGCATTCTCAGATTTTACATTTGCTGAGTCAATTGTTACCACAATTTGGTTACTGGTTAAGCTAAGATTAATTTAATTAAAGATAGCTTATGTATTATAAAAAATATTTAAGTGTACTTTCTTGATAAGATAAAAAACATTTCTGATAATTATTTTTCTAAGATATACTACTTTTTGTAGTATTACTGTGTAGCCAAAAAATTAAGAAAATTTTTAAAAAAGGGAAAAACAATATAAGAAGATTTTAAAATCTGTAGGAAACACATAACAGACTATAAAACACTTACTTCTAGAGCACTCTGAACTCGGTCTTTACTGGAAGCATTTCTCTTGAAGTTATTTGTTAAATTAACTGGTTCACACCAGTGGTTGCAGTCACCTCCATATAGTGAGCAGTCATTTGGTAAAAATGTTTCTACCCAAAGACGACATACATTATCTTTACAACAAGTCAACAGTACGTTACATACAGAAGCCCTGAGGAATAAAAATATTTTAGAAACAATACTAATTATATAGCACTACATCATAAACATCCTTCAGTGTTTTATGCATATTTAAACACATAACTAGCATTAATAAAAGAGCCTAGAGATACTCAACAGTTAAGAGGCTGCTCCTCTGGAGAACCAGCGTTTGATTTCCAGCACTAATTAAGTCCAGTCAGCTCGAGTTCCAGGGAACCTAACACCTCTCCTACCTCCAAAGGCACTGCACAAACATACATGCAAGCAAAACATCCATATATAGAAATATTTTTTTTAAAAAAAGAGAATATGCACTGATTTCACAACAGAAAATGTTTACTAACCTATTTTTTCTCTATCTAGAATACAGTTCATGTTATAATAATCTAAGATTCCTATTACACTTCAGTTAACAAGCACAAAACAGTGTTCCTAATACCTTCTCTATCTATTCAGTGAATGACCACTATTTTAGCTATTTCATAATGCTCAAGTTTTACTGTCTGCAAAGCATAAAGTCACTAAAAAACTGATGTAATCATAGTATACTTATCCTCTTCTTGCCTGCCTAGGCTCGAAGCAGTGATGTGCAAGAGAATTCATGACAGACCCGCACAAACCAAATCCATCCTTAGTAACTGTGAGCGTTTGGTTATTTGCCTTTATGGTATCCTCAAAATAAAAGAATACATTGCCATTACCAACAAAGAAATCTTCTAATAGAAAATTTAGCAAATGAAAGGAAAAGAGGGAGCAAGAGAGGGCAGTAAAGCCAAAACAGACCAGAAAAAAGCTAAGAGAAACAAAATTCTATAGGAAATCACCTCATCGTCCATCTCTTTATGATTTAAAAGAACAAGCAGCACAAAAGATAAATGCAGAAAAGAAAGTTTGCCTTGACTGCTTTGTCAACTTTAACTTCCCCGGTCCATTTTCTTACCTCTCTCCCTGTCTGAGCCTCTCACCTCCCTTTCTCTATCTACTCCTTTGTATTCCTCTTTTCCACTCTTCCCTTTCTGTCCTCTAACATCCCTCTCAGTCTCTCTAAACCACATTTTCTTTTCATCTACCCTGTCTGTTCCCTCACCTCAGTCTTCCAATTTCTTCCTAAATTTCTTGCTTTTCACTTCTCATCGCCATTACACTCATCCGTCCTTTCCCTCCCTTCTTCTATTCTTGCCTATACTTAGTTCCGTCTTACGTACTCATATATCTAGACATAGCAATCAAATGAAAAATAAGCAAATATATCAAGAAGAAAATAAATCAAAAGACGGTCCCAAAAGTTCAGTGAGTAACCAGCAGAGGAGAAACACTATAAAGAAAGAGTAGGAGGCAGCAACTTAAGGGTGGAACAGATGGCAATCAGATGAAGCGAAAGAACTTAAGGAAACAAAAACAGTCAGAAGGGTCAGAAATGAAAAGCAGGAAAGAGCAGTGACTTTAATGTGTGTAGCTTCAACTGACTCAAGCTATCTCGCAATGTAAACAACAGGCAGGGAATACAGCAAGGCTCTACAGCCTTTCCTTTCTTCAGCAGTGCCATCCTGGCTCCCCTCTTAGCTGCCCTGTGCTCTAAACTCCCTCATGCTGACAGACAGAAGCTCTCCTTCCTCATCTACAACATTAACTATATATATTGAAGGTCTAACCACAGTCCTCCTCAACCTTCCTAATGCTGTGACTCTTCAATACAGTTCCTCCTGTTATGCGGACCCCTACCAGAAAATAACTTTTGTTGCTAATTCATAACTATTTTTTCTACTATTATGAATCATAATGTAAATATCTGTGTTTTCCTTTGGTCTTAGGAGACCTCTGGGAAAGGATTGTTCAACCCTGACTCACAGGCTGAGAACCACTTGTTATCATGATACAAAGCCCACGCAGTACATAAAACCAGCAGCAAACAGTATGTTTAACCTCACAGAAAGCAACCTTGTGGTGGGTTACTTGTCTGCAATATATGTCCTATATTGATGAAATTACAAGCTATTGATGAAATGTCAACCTATCTCCAGGCAACTTTTGGAGGTTCCTGCAGGCTATCACCAAATCTCCCAATATTCCTCACTTTTTAAATAGTATACACTCACTACACAATCATGTCTACTGTTCTTTGTCAATCCAACAGTCTCTCTGCATTCAACTTTGCCACATTAAAAAGAGAAAGAGGCTATAACATAATAAAATGGCCCAAAGGCAAAGAGGTGAGAAAGCAACTAAAAATATTTTATTGTTATTAGCCAATACCCCTAAATGTCCCAGTTTTAGGCATCTGCTTCAGCCTTCACTGTAAGAAAGCTAAGTCAGTCCACAAAAAATTCAGTAATTCATAAGCCTGTTTAGTCATTTTGATGGTTGTAGCATTGCTAAATGAGAATTTTCATTTATTATGTACCAGAATAAATTAGTTTCTGTAAAACTACTCTTCAGATAGGATTAAAAAACAAACTTGTGACTCCAAACTGGAGTCCCTCACAAGTTTCAAAGTAGGAGTTAACATGCACAATAAGATCATTTTACTCAAAACTCATCTATGTGCAGTGCTAATTTGGTTATCTCTTACCTTTGTAGTGTTGTTGAGTTTTAGCAGTAGTTAGTAACTACTACACTGTTGCTCAAAAATCTACATATATCCCATTGGTCTAAAAGAACAAAATAAAGTCAACAAATGACTTAGGTACATCACTACAATTCTACTTAAATATCTCAGATGCTAAAACTCAACAGCACTACAAAGGTAAGAAGATAACCAAATTAGCACTGCACATAGAACAAGATGGATTTCTAGATGTAATTACTAGACCTATGTAACTTACCACATGAACACATACATATTCAATATAATAGTAAGTTCCCCAAGGACCACACAAAAATACTAACAGGCACATATTTCTGTGCTTGTATAGGTTAAATTAATAACCTAATGCAGAGCATGATAATGTAAAGAATTAACTCTATTTCCCTTAACAATATCCTTTCAACATTATCTTGTTTATTTGTTTGTTTTAAAAGGATGCCAGAAAATACAAC
Source organism: Sigmodon hispidus (assembly GCA_004025045.1). NCBI lineage: Eukaryota > Metazoa > Chordata > Mammalia > Rodentia > Cricetidae > Sigmodon > Sigmodon hispidus. The sequence continues at coordinate 37,132 of PVIH01014001.1, read as the reverse complement.
TGAAAGGACAAAATGAAGAACTGTGGGAAAAGTCCACACAAACAGCAATCTATATGAGGAAATTCAATAGAATAGAAACAGAAAAACAAGTAGAACTCTATGGCAATAATTATCTTGGTCTTAAATTCCCTTTGAGGTCCTTATACTAAGCATTAATCATACTTGACCAGACATATGGAGCCTGGAACAGTTGACTATTACCCTAATCTTCAAAGCTTCCAAGTAAGAAAACCAGTCAAATTGGTGATGTTCTCTTAACACACAGTGAAATCACAACCAGTCAACTGACCTCGGCATATATTTGCTTGTTTTACGCCAGGAAAATCCATTTACAGCTCGTGGATGGGCCAGATACACAAAAGAAAAGTCAATTTCTCCTTGGGGTTGTTTTTCTGAATTTTTATTTGGAGAGGTAACAGCTGGTCGCCAGTTTTCTACATTATACCATACCTTTAGAAGACAGTCATCCTAAGGAGAAAAAAGGATCCAATGATCATATAGCCTCATATATTATTCAAGAAAAATAAAATTAAGGGCTTTTTCTTTAAACCAAAAATCAAGTAAGAGTGTAACAGTAAAAAGAATAAGTCAGTTAACGTGAGTAAATTCAAAAGTAAAGCACAAGAGGCAGTGATAGAGGGAGCCATTGTGGGATTAGAGAGAAACCAGATACTAGGGAATACCCAAGAACCCACAAGATGAGCCCAGCTAGGACTCCAAGCAATAATGAAGAGGGTGTCTAAACTGGCCTTTCCCTATTATTATATGAATGACCACTCTAACTGCCATTATAGAATCTCCATCCAGAAGCTGTTGGGAGCAGATTCAGGGATCCATATTATACATTTGGCTGAGCTACTGGTCCAGCTGAAGAAAGGAAGGAGAGATTACACGAGCATATGAGCAGAGGGATTAGGATCATGATGGGGAGACCCATGGAATAGGCAGCCATGCCCTGTTGAGACCAGCTAATGAAGCTTCATGCAATGAATCTAGACCCGCTAAATGTAGATGACAGTCTACATGGGCAGTTTCTGGAGCCTCTTGGAATCGGACCAGAGTCTATCCTGGGTGCATGAACTGGCTCCTCAGAGCCCACACCTAGCAGGAAAACATTTTTCTCAGTCTAGATACCTGGGGGAGGGACTCAGCCCTACTTCAACTGGATATGCCAGACTGAACTGACTCACCTTGGGATTCTTTGACTTCTTTTGAGAGTAAGGGGGAGGGAGGTTGGAGGTATGGGGAAAAAAAAGCACAGGAAGTTGGAGATAGCTAAATGGTTGGTGTGTGCTCCATAAGAAGGAGGATCTGGGATCTGAGTCTGACCCCCCAGAACCCATATAAAGTCAGGTTCCACAGTGCTTGCTTGTAATCCTGGTTGAGAAGATAAGGACAGGAGACCCTGGAGGCTTTCTGGCCAGCCAGTCTACCCACACTGAGATCCAGGTTTAGTTAAAAATAAGGTGATACTGACCATGAAAGACAAACTTGATTCCTGGAGCTTTATTCTGTGTACACAAGTATGCACATGTACAACACACACAAGTGCACACAAGGGCAGGTATACATACAGTCTTAAAATATAATGTAGTACAGACACACAATAGTATTTTCAAAATTACCTTTCCAGCAGTGGCAAAAAATTCTCCATCTGGTGAAAATTTCATTAAATGGACTTGGGAAGCGGTTCTGTAAATTAAACAGAGAAGGAATAATCGGCAAGGAAATTAGGTTCAAAATAATAAGTACTCTTCAAGTTAGCCCCCAGTACCTGTTACTCTCCCTGAAGGTTTGGTAATAGTCTCACTCTCACTTTCCCTTTCTAAGATGTGAGGCTCGGGTCAAGCAGTTCTCCTACCTCTACAGCTACAGAGCACCAGGCTTCACTGGAGAAAGACTGACTCAAGTTTTTTGTTGCTGAGGTTGTTAAGAAACGTTTGTTTATTTATTTGGTTTAGGTGGTTTTTGCTAGTCTTTTTGTGTTAGGGACTGAACTCAAGGGCCTGCACATGCTAAGTACATGCTTTACTAGGGACCTTTTCCAGACTCCTAACTTTTTAGCATATTCCAAAAAGAACAAGTTACTAAGAGAGAAAATTTAAATGCAAAATACATATTATTAAGTCATGCAAATGCAGCTAATTCCAGCACTCAGGAGGTAAAATTAAGAAGACTACAACTCTGAGGCAAAGTTAGCCTACACCATGATGACTTCAGGCAAGCCACAAATGTATGGCAAGTTCCTATCTCAAAAACCAAACCTAGAGCATCGGAAACTCCTTGGAATCTAGGAGTGACCCTAGCTAAGTCTCTTAATAATGGGTGATACAGAGCCCAAGCTAGCCATCTTCCAAAACCAGGCAAGGCTCCTAGAAGCAGGACTGGGACATCAACCTAACCACAAAATCTTCCACCTACAATCTCTTCAGCCAGCAAAATGTGCTGAGGAAATTGTGGCATAGAATTTGTGCAAGTGGCCAAGCCATGATTGGTCCAACTTCAGATCTACGCCATAAGAGGAAGCCCATACCAAACAACACTTCCTAGATGGCCAGAAATCAGAGGTAAAACAGCCCAGAGACACAGCATAGAACTAAACATGGCTGGCAAAAAAAAAAAAAAAAAAAAAAAAAAAAAAAAAAAAAAAAAAAAAAAAAAAAAAAAAAAAAAAAAAAAAAAAAAAAAAAAAAAAAAAAAAAAAAAAAAAAAAAAAAAAAAAAAAAAAAAAAAAAAAAAAAAAAAAAATCAATGAAATAACTCCTAATAATCTTCTGTTATAAATCGGTGCCTCATCAGTTGTCATCAAAGGAGTGTTATCTACCACTCAATAGGAGCAGAGACTCACTGCCAAATACTAGAAGGAATCAAGGAACATATTCCTTCCTGCTCCCAAAGAAGAGGGAGAGGAAGGGATGTAGGAGCCAGAGAAGATGAGAATATGGTCCACAGAATCAACTAAGCAAGGCTCATAAAGACTCAGAAACAGAATTACAGGCCCTATATGGGTCTAAGCCAGGTCCTCCGCATATACTTGACAGCTGTATAGGTTAGTGTTCTTGAGGGACTCCCAACAGTAGGCATGGGAAAGTCTTGCCTACACTTCAGACCCTTTTCCTCCTACTGGGTGGCCATGGCCAGCCACGGTATAAGGATTTTTGTGCCTGTCTTACTGTATCCTGCTAGGCCATAGTCAGTGGATATCCCTAGGAGGACTGCCCTTTTATATATTGTTCTTTTTCTTCTTTTTTTAAGGGAAAGGAAGGAGGAGTTGAACTGAGTCTGAGGGAGAGGGAAGATTAAAAAGAAACTGGGAAAGTGGAGGGAGGGGAACTGAGGTTGGGATATAATGTATAAGAGAAGAAAAACAGGTACAAACAAACAAACAAAAAAAAAAACTTCCTGGGCTGGAGAGATGGCTCAGAGGTTAAGAGCACTGACTGCTCTTCCAGAGGTCCTGAGTTCAATTCCCAGAAACCACATGGTGGCTCACAATCATCTATACTGACATCTGTTGCCATCTTCTGTATACTGTATACATAATAAATAAATAAATCTTTAAAAAAAATTCCTAAGAATCATACAAGTAATAATTTTTAAAAACTTTGTAAGACTAATACCAAAGTAATAGCAATTTCCTTTAAAGGTGAGAAAATAGTTTGAGTTTTCAATCTGGATATCTAATTTCCAGAGCCATGGATCTCTAAGACACCACTATATATTTTTCAGACAACAATGTTTTTAAGTGAATTTAACATTTACTTAATGAAAGACTCCCCATGTGTTAAAGGAATTTAAATAATCATAAAATAGCTACTCAGCTTTGCCTACCTATTTAGTGAAAACTTATCTTTTCTTCTCAAAGAAATTTTGGCCCATTATCCCATACTGTTTCTGTTCTTAACACTCATTTACACCGGAAACTCCCATAATTATCACTGTTTCCTTTTTCTTCATTCAATGTCATACTCAGGTATATTTGTGCCAACCTGATTAACAAAGCATGTCAAATAGGCTTTTTTCTTTCTTTTGGGTACAGTACTGGGATCAAACCTAGGGCTTAATGCATGCTAGCCAGGCATTAGACTACTGTGCTCTATCCCCAGCTTAACAAGAGGACTTCTGTCACTATTCTTTTACAAATACCTCCCATCTTTTACATATAATAAATAGATTCAAAACACTGATGAATGAAAAGAAAATTATCTACAGTCTTGTTAATGTATCAGTACATTTTTCTACACCTTTTCTTTCCAATCCCCTCCTATCTACTTTCTACAGAAGAGAAACAGGAGAACAGGTTGGAAACAAGATCATATTTAATGGGAAATGAAATCATATTTATAGTTTACATTGTAACACCATTTACTTAATAAAAAATGTGAACATTTCTGCATCTCAACGCAGAAGAGGTGTTTATGTGTCTAAGTATACAGACTTAAATCATTATTTTATTGGCTTACGGTTTTCCATGGTACACCACATAATAATTTAAAATATTTACTAGTCACAACTATTTTCTCATTTTTTGCTGTAACAACAAAGTGATGCAATGAACACTCACACACTGTGTGTGTGTATGTGTGTGTATAAGCAAGCAAGCAAGCAAACATTCACACTCACATCATGACCAAAAGCAACTGAAGAAATGGGTTTGTTTCATTTTACAGTTTACTGTCAATCATGAAGGGAACACAGGGAGAAATGCAATGTAGGAATCTGGACACAGGAACTAAAGAAGAGGTGACAGAGAAATGGTGCTTACTAGCTTGCTTCTCCTAGCTTTCTTTGGCTGCTTTCTCATATATCCTAATGTGTTGCTCAGAGACAGCACCACCTATAGTGAACAGGGCCCACTCACATCAACAGAGAAAATGCCCCCACAGGCTTGCGTAAAAGGTATTCTGAAGGGGGCATTTACTCAATTGAGGTTCCCTTTTCTCAGATGACTACCTTGTGTCAAGTTGACACAAATCTAGCCAACACAGATTTTTTTTTAACTTCTTTTTTTCCTTCTTATGTATTTATTTTGTATTTATCAAGAAAAACAGTAAAATGAATTTAAAATGCTGATAAGTTAACAATAACTATAAAGAAGATAAAAATCATAAGCATGACTTATCAAGGGTGATAATGCAAATAAGATTGCTACACATATATTTACTTTGTGTTCAGCTGTCCCTCTGAATTTTTTTTTTCCATCCCTGTATATCCTTATTAAAGGTCCCTTTCCCCTCCTGCCACATCAGGTCATCTTTCTTTTCCACAACTCCCCATCCCCTCCCTGGGCAGGGAGCAGACAGTCCTATGGTCCCACTGACCCAATAATGCTTAGTTCAGTCTCCACTCCTGGCAAATCCAGTTTTGTTCCCCCCTCCCTCAAGAGTGAGTCAGGTGTTCCTCTAGTTGGAGTGGGATCCAAAGGGTCAGTCCAGGGGCCAACACAGATATTTTATTCTGTGTCTTATCGCCTTATTTTTTTGAGGCAGAATCTTTCACTCAACCTAGAACTTGTCTTTCAGCTAGACTGGCTGGCTGGTCAACAAGCCCTTGGATCCTCCTGTTGCTGGCCTTCCACCTTTCACACTGACATTATACACATCTGTTTTTTACATGGACGCAGGGCATCCAAACTCAGGCCCTCATGCATATAAAAATTTACACAACTTAGCCATCTCCCCAGCCTACATACCCATTATCAGTCATCTTGTTGATCTTTGGGATGTTTCTAAACTAAATCACAAAAATGTGCCAAGAACAGCTGGCCTATATAATCCCAGCACTCAGGAGATTGGGGCAGTAGAATTCTGAGTTCAGGACTTCAGCATAGCAATATTCTTGTCTTTTTTTAAAACAGCAACTAGAGTAGTCTTTCCAAAAACATGCAAATCTTAGTATTCCTACTTAATCCCTCAGAAACTTACAGACTCCTTCACAGTAAACAAAAAGACAAAGGCACCTGGACATAGTGGCTGTGGCAGTATAAAGGACAATGGCTCCCATGGGTCATATGCTTGAATATTTGGTTGCCAGGTGGTGGAACTGACTGTCAAGAATTGGGAGGTATGTCACTGGGTTCAAGTTTTAAGGTTTCAAAAGACAGCCACTACCAGTGTGTCCTTTCTGCCTCCTTTTGCAAATCAAGATGCCAGCTCTCAGCTGTTCTTGCCAACATGCCTTTGTTATACTATCATGGATTCTGACCTTCTGAAACTATAAGCAAACCCAATAAAACACTTTTTTTTATAAGTTGCCTTGGTCAAGGTGATTTGTCACAGCAATAGGAAAGAAACTAAGCCAGAAGCAATGCCCAGCAACAGTCCCAGCTATGGAGGAGACTCAAGCAAGAGGATCACTTGAGCCTGAGCAACATAGCATGTAAGACATTTCCCAACGTCCTCACGATGCTATATAAAGTTTCCTTCTATCATTCTGTGTCTTGCTCATGTCACTCTAACCACAAGTTAAACAGACATACACAGTTTGCTGGCACTCATTTCTCTCAGGTTGATTCTCCAGTGTGAGTGACATCCAGTTCTTTCACTTTCCTTGCTTACTTCTGTCTTCAAAGTTCTTATCTAAAACATGTTGTCAGTGTTTTAACCACATCACCAGTAAGGAATGTGATCAAAACTGAACTTTGAGATGTATGCTAGTCATCTTAAACTGATCCTAAGTCAAAACATGCAGTCTCTAATGTGAGACTGTACTACTTGCTTAGTAAAAACAGTCTCAAATCAATAGTTATCATGCCTATTCTAGCTTACTTTTGCAGTCTCTGAACAGTCTTCCCTCCATTTTCAAAAATGCCCAGAGTACATTTTATGTTGTTTATTTCATAGAAACCTTTCAATATACCTATAGGAAGAGACAAGTTCTTTCCCCTTAAGTAAGTTAAAAGCAAATGGCATGGTGGCCGGACAGGTGAAAGTTCACATCTTGATCTGCAAATATGAGACAGAGAAGACACAAAAGCAAAGGCCAGCTCCTTGCATAAAAATTATTCTCCTTCCACATAGTAACAGATTTATTCCTATGACACCCCTTCTGCAAATTTAGCATATAGGTCTGCCATGCTGTCACTTGGTACCTGGTAACTCTATTACTACCTTATATAAAATGGAGTAAGAAGAATTCTGTCCTGTTGTTCCAGTTTACCTGTCTAACACTGATTTTTCCCCCCAACTGTTCAATGAAACATTAAAGCAAAGCATTTTACAGATGCCTGGAGCATGTTAGGCAAACAAAAATATCTGTTAAATGATGGAAATCTGAAAATGCTAACCAAAATATATGAAAAAATAAGCCTTCTGAGCCATACTTTAAATTTCTAGAAAGAAAAAATTAATTTACTATCCTTACCAGCAGTTCATAATACACTTTTTTCTTTGAACACTCACTATTAATAGACATTAATTCATACTCTTCTTCCTGGATATTTCACATTTTTATTTAGAAATAAGTCAATCAACTCTTAAAATGTCTGTTAGTTGTACATACTGAAACTTTGCAAATTCTCTCTTCACATCTTCATAACCCACTGTTGTTAACTAATATGTGATACAGTATTTTCTAACTAGTATTTTTAAAAGAAAGCATTAACCCCAAAACTGTACCTATTTCCCCTCAAGCGTTTCTTTCTTTAGAGAAATATCTTAGTTTCATAGTAAAGCCTATTCATTATTCATTCTCTTTAATAAAATCTCTAGCTGTGCTGTCATATTTAGAAAATGTATTTCCATACTATCAGAAACCATTTTTATTTATCCAACAGCAACGTGACTAATGACTATGTAGAAGTCATAAGACAACTCGGAAGAATCAGTCCTCTCCTCCCACCGCATAGGTTCTAAACTTAGGCTGTCAGACTTGTAGCAAGCATCTATGGAGTAAGCCATCTCACTGCCAATGTATGTATAATGTAGTCTAACCCTGGACTCTAACGTCTGTTCACACCATGAACTGACTAAAAAAATCATATATAAAACCAGCTTGTAAAATAAAAAACTGCAGGATAGGTTTACCAGTTAAACTCTCCAGTCAGTTGCTTACTTGCAATGCCAAATGCACAGCCAATCTCCGAAGTTAAGATCTGTTCTATCTGGATTTTCATCCTCAGTCTGCTTCCTTGAGTTAGTATTACACCAGAGCTGCAGGCAGCTGGAACCAGTTAAAAGACGATTACCTAAAGAAATACACAAATCTATTATTCAACATTTATTATGTAGATAATTAACACTAAGCTAAGATACATACTCAATAATCTTATAAGACTATAGGGTATAATACAGTTTCTAAAGAGAAACTGCAAAAGAATAATTTGGAGTTGGCTAGATGACTCCATAGGTAAAAACATTTACTTGTAAGCCTGAAAAATCTAAATTCTATTCCCAGAGCCCTCATGATGGAAGGATAAAACCAAATTCTGTAAATTGCCCTCTGAGTCCCATATATAAACCACAGCATGTACACACCCATACACACATACACTTACTAAATAAGTAATATAATTTTAATAAAGATAGATAGAGATGTGGAGAAGAGAGAATGACCTGATGTGGTGGGAGGGGGAAAGGACCTTGAATAAGGATATACAAGGATAGAAAATGTGAATTCTTTATTCATAATAATAAAAAAAATGGTATTGGAATAGCTGGTTGGTAGTGTGTAGAAAAAAAAAAACAAAGAAATAAAATTTTCAAAGACTAGACCTGTTAACATCCTGCTATAGAAGGAAATGATTTCATGAATCCCTGCCCTTCCCTTGAGAATTATTAACAAACAATGGTAATTGAGGGAAGGCCAATAAGCGCCCACCCCTCCCTGATTATCTACAGGTTATCAATCCTGAGAGAGAAAAGACATTTTATTTTGTGTTACAGCCATTGATAGGGAGCCTATACTCTTGGAAATAATAATCCCTCACTTGGGATACTGTAAGAAATCCTAATAAAATGCAATGAGGAGGGAGGGAGGAAGGGAAAGAGGGAAGGAACAGAAGAAATAGCCCAGCAAAAGCACAACCTTAGGTAAGAAATTCATAAACCCATGTATCTATGTCATTTAATTAGCCATGCAAATTGGATCTAATTGGGCAATCTTTGAACTTCAACTTTTTAATCTGTAAATTCAGAGCTTTCTGAAGTTCTAAGGATTAACTCTAACTTGTACAAAGTCTGTAGGTAGGCCCCAATCAATATGACTTTCCCATACCTTACAATGAGAATAGAATATGTTTCTCTTATTTCTTGAATATGTGGACTCCTAATTTGTTTTGAACAGAAAATAAAACAGAAAAATCCTCTAGAAGAGTTTTGCAGCTTAAACTTTCAATCTCAAAATGTAACCACCATGTAAAATTTGCACTACCTGGCTGTAGAGGCCACACGAGAAAGACAGACCACATGAAGAACAAAGATAACCCACTAGAGAATTAGCCAAAGGTCTCATATATGTGAACAAAGTCTCTTTTGGATCCTTTACAAGTAAGGTACTTCAGGTAATAATACACAGAGAAGAGACAAGGCATTTCCACAAAACCTTGAATCAAAAGCAGGAAAATGATTGCTGCTTTAAGTTATGAAATATTTATCTTTATTTTTTATGTGTGTTTCTGACTGAATGCATGCCTGTGTACCACATCCTTTAGGAGTAGACTTACAGTTATGAGCCATCATGTGGATGCTGGGACTAGAAATAGGTTCCTCTAAAAGAACAACCAGTGCTTTTAACTGTTAACTATCTCTCCAGCCCCAAGTTATAAATTTTTTAATGCAAATACATAAGGTAATACAGAATCTTGTCTTAGAAGTAACTTCTTTTTCCTCTCTCATCTACTTTGGCCTAATTGTTAAAAATCTTTCAGAAAGTTAGGTCAAAAGAAGCCTTGCAAATGAAATCTTATTTTTCAGAGAAAATCCCTTTTCCCAAAAGTATTAGTTATTCTGTATAACATTTAGCATGTCCTATCATTTACTATAGCTTGTATTTGCCTTCATTTCAGTATAAATTATAAAAGGCCAAAATTTGCTTTATTTACTTACCACAGTTTAACAGATAAAATACATAAAAATAATAAAAAATAAACTAGTTCAATGACATTTGTTCTAACTAATCTTGTTATATTCCTTACCTGCGGGATCCCAAGTTATATTATGTGCTATTGAGTCCAGAAAAAATTGGCCACTTTTCTGCCACTGACTATAAAGTTCCTAAAAAGAAAAAAAGGCAGTTAGCTAACTGTAATTAGCGTTTTTTTTTTTTATAGCACATGAATATGTTCCCATTGCTGTGCTAATATTAATACAGCCATTTTCTTTTTTAGGAGAATAAACAATTTAGTTATTGTATCAGTGATTCTCAACCTGTGGGTCGAGAACCCTTTTGGGGATTCATATCAGATATCCTGCATATCAGACATTTATATTATGATTTATAACAGGAGCAAAACTACAGTTATGAATTAGCATCAAAAATAATTTTATGGTTGGGGTCCAACATGAAGATCTATATGAAAGGGTTACAGCATTAGAGAGATTGAGAAGCACTGGATTAGATGATATTGATGGGATCTGAAAGTCTATCCTTAGCATAATAATCAATAAACATATATCGTACCTAATAAGGTCAAACATTGCTTAACAGCATGTGTATTTTATTATAGTAAAGTCCAAAGTGTAGTTTTAGATCTGTGTGCCCATGGAGTAAATAATTTAAATATTCTTCTCTTAATGTTTCATTTCATCTCTATCTGAGATACAGTACTTCCTTAATGTAAGATTTACTCACACTTTCAAGCATCTTTTATTTGAACCTACAAATCAGTAAATAACACGTGGCTAAATATATACAAATTAAAACAAGAAATATCTTTACCACTAGTATGTAATCCAACATTTTCTATTGTAGTTCATTTTAAGCTCAAACTGTGACCTATTAAATTAACCCATAAATACTGTCTTACTGCAAAGGGCCTCACACTTCAACACAACAAAAAATAGTCTATAATATTTATTAAAACTTCATGTTTCCAAATCCATGCCCCAAATTCAGGTTCAAAAAGTACACTTTGAAGCAGAGGAAGAAATACTTTAAACCAATACCTAGGTTACTTTGATACCACTGTGAACTACAAAATACCCTTTGAGGAAACACGGGAACTGTCAGAATAGCTCTCAATCACAATGAGCATCTGAGCCCTCAATAGAACTAACTAGACATGTATCATATATCCACAGTTTTGGACAGCTCAAAGGTAAGAGCTGAACATAAAGACTTAACTTATAATTTATAAAGAATATTAATACTTATATCACAGTATAAGCTAATCACAGTGCTAAGAATTGATTTTACAGCTTTGCACATGCTAGACAAGCACTCTATCCCTGAGCTACATCATCCCCAGCACCAACAATAATCCAAAGGTATTTCTCTCATAAAACAAACCACCATCCCAAAAGAATATTCCAGAGTATATAAAAAAATGAACAGCATACTTTGTGTAAGGATCTAAGGAGTGTTTGAAACTAGATTTCAGTATTACAGATTTTTCCAACTCTGACCTTTACAGTTTTCCCTTTCAAGGGAAAGGGAAACAACAATTAGCCAGACCTTATTGAGTATTTTACAGTATTATATTCATCAGGAATAATACTCCTTTTTATTAAAAGTAAAAAATATAGTTTTAAATTAATCTATTTTTATAAATAAAAGCATTTTTAAAAAACTAATTTTCAAACTATTTTCTCCATTCAACAGATAGTTGCTGGGTTAGAAAAAGTGTGTTCTTTTTTTCAGAATATTTAGGTACACTGTAAAGACGTGTCTCTGCCTTAAGGCACCTTGTGATTAGTGTAGTAAAAAGCTGAATGGCCAACAGCTAGGAAGGAGAGAAGAGGCAGGACTTTGGGGCAGATCCCAGGGAGATGCAGGCCAAGACAGACATATGTTACAGAAAACAGGTAACTGAGCTATGTAGCAGAACATAAATTTAAAAATATGGATTAATTAATTACATTATAAGAGCTGCTTGAGGACAAGCCTAAACTAAATGCCAGGGTTTTATAACTAGTAAGTCTCTGTGTCGTGATTTGGAGCTGGCAAGTCAACAAGAAAGTACTACTATATTTGGTGTTCAATGTATGGCACAACCACATGGATGAAGCCCTTTGGTTGGATGGCTGAGACCAACACAGTTGCCACTTGGGCCTCACAACAGTCAAGTGCCACTCGTGGGGACTCCAGAAAGTGGGCTCAGCAACTTCCCTGAGAAGGGGCAGTAAACATAGCTCCCTTCCCCCTTGAGGCTAGGTCCCCCTAAAGAGCTGACAACCCCCAGACAACAGAAAATAATTTTAAGAACACAACACCCACAACCCAAGAGGTGGTGTGGGTGTTTTCTGGTTATTCTGTGGATTATGGGAGTTTATCACCATTTAGGGGGACTGGCTGCAAGTTGCTATTAGGGAGGAAATGAAACAAAAGGGATTAGATTCAAGAATCTTATTCTGAAAAATAAAAGGTGGATATAGAAATGACATGAGAAAGGGTAAATTATTGAATCTACTTTTAAAGTAAAAAAGCCACTACTAATCTAAATACTATACATTGGGTATATACATAGACTTTTGTATAATAATACAAATTTAAGGTTATTTTGGTATGCTGTACATATGCTTCCACTTTTATGGTATTTTTATGGTAAAATATTTATCACATTTTATGGTTGTTTTATATATTGATACAAATTTAAAGTTATTTTTGTTTTAACATACTGCATACATGTTTCTATTCTTAAGGTATTGTACTTATGCAGCACATTTTAAAATGTAATATAAAATTCTAGTCCTTAAATGTCATTATTACAAACTGTTTAAGATAATTAAAAAATATAGGTTAGAAGTTAGTCATCTATAACAATCAAATTTGTAACCATTTAGGTATGCTTTCAAGGTCAAACAGATATACTATCCTTTTCCACTGAATATTTTGGGCCACTTTGTCAAAGATCAGGTGTTCATAGGTTTTTGGGTTAATGTCTGGATCCTCAATTCTATTCCATTGATCCACAAGTCTGTTTTTATGCCAGTACCAGGCTGTTTTTATTACTGTAGCTCTATAGTATAACTTGAAGTCAGGGATGGTGATACCTCCTGAGGTTCTTTTATTGAGTAAAATTGTTTTGGCAATCCTAGCTTTCCTGTTATTCCAAATGAAAATGAGTATTGTTCTTTCAAGGTCCAAAAAAATATTGTGTTGGGATTTTGATGGGAAGTGCATTGAATCTGTAGATTACTGTTGGTAAAATTGCCATTTTTACTATGTTGATCCTACCTATCCAGGAACATGGGAGAGCTTTCCATTTTCTGATATCCTCTTCAATTTCTTTCTTTAGTGATATTTTAGACAGACAGATGGAATTAAAACACTTTAGAGACCTATGGAATATGGTACTTAAGATGTTTTAATAACATAAAGCTTTTCATGACAGTGAGACACATCTGCTCCTGGCAGCACCAATTTACTTCAAAAAAGAATGATGAGCATTGAAGAACCTCCATATAGAGTCTGCTTTCACTGTGGCAACATTAACCACTGGGCAAAAACTGCCCTTACCTCAACTGCTGACAGTATGCTGTTCAAATTGGACACACAGGACATAAAAGAAGTTGACTGCCAAATTTTGCCAAGACAAGTAGGACAGTCCTTCAAAAAGTAAAATAGATATGAAACTTTGAACTCACCAAGACAGAATAGATAAAGAGTATTTTCTCTGAATTTGCAAATGCAAATAGACTGGACATTGTAAAAGTAATTCTTACCTGACAGTTGTTCTTATTGTATATAGTTTTACTTTCCTTTTTGTTTAGACAAAAAGGGAGAAATGTTGCAGAATATTTGTATGCACTGTAAAGATGTGTCTCTGACAAAGGAGTCTTGTGATTGGGATAATAAAGAGCTGAATGGCCAACAGCTAGACAGAAGAGAATAGGTGAGACTTCTGGGCAGAGAGGACTATGAGAAGAAAGGCTGAGATGGGGACCAAGTCAGGTCATATGTTACACAGTAGAGGTAACCAAGCCATGTGACAGAATGTAAACTAAAAACTATGGATTATCTAAGTTACATAAGAGCGAAGCTTAAGCTAAAGGCCAGGCTTTCATAATTAATAAGTCTCTGTGTCATTACTAGGGCTGGCAGGCCTGACAAGAAAGTACTACTATAGTTCTTGGGAGAGTAACCACCTTTAAAATACACTTTTAAGATTTGGCAGCATGGCTCAGGGTAAAGAAAGGCTGCTGTCACCAAACCTGACAACTTACAATAGATCTCCTGCACCCACATATAATTTTTTTTATAAAGAACATTTACTGATCTGATAGCAAGTACATTACGTGACATAATAAAAGCAAAAAGCTAAGTCCTAGAGATACCTTACTACTGAAAGCAAATCATGTAACTGTAAGAACAGTAAACAGGAAAAGGCAGAAAACTGCTTAAGTGTGTTCTATCAACCAGGAATAAAGTGCCACTTACAGCTAAACAACAGTGTCTGATAGCATCAATAAAGTAACTTCCAAACTTTAAGTTATCGGTCCTTTGCCTATTATAAAATAAAAGTGTCAAAAGGAAAATAAAATTCCAATAAAAAAATTACACTTTAGTATGAACATTTAACTAACATTTGTCTTCAATTACAATCCATAACTTATACTAGTTTACTGAATGGTCACTTTGACTTTTTTATACTAGATATATTTTAATTCCTAAAAAAAAAAAAATTAATAATAAGCTACTGACCAAATTTTTCCCTTTTTTCGGAAGACTGGCTGGTTCAAAAACAGAGATAACATTTCCATAGGATGCTGCAATCTTTAAAAAATAAAAAAGACAATTATAAATAAATTAATATGCTTATTTATCAAAAGAGCAAATGAAATAGCTATTATAGTTACATTTTAAATACGCAAACACATGATTTCAGCCATCAACACACTTGAGAATGCTAGTTTTAGAACTCCAGCACTGCTTACTACCTTTTGTATAAATTTTCAGAGTTCTCAATCTGTATTTACAATACATATAACACTATTATTATAACAGTCAGTCTTATGTTGAAAAATTAAAAAAAATTCATAAAACACTTAGTATATAATAAATAATATGTGCTATAATGTCAATTATTTTCCTCACAGAAGGAAGCATATAAACATAATCTTTGCCCAATATGAAATCTGACATGATTTTAAAATAAGGTTTAAGATTATCTATACTTGGAGTTCATAATTCTACCAATTAATAATTTAACTTTATAAAAACTAAATTTAACATTTATTCTTTTTCAATTACCTGAGTACAATTTTTAACATTTTATGGTTTTTTGTTGTTGTTGTTTTTTTTTTTTTTTCACTTTCTTCTTCATTTTTTGGCAGGGATATATGACTTGAATTGAACCCAGGGCTCTTTTTCACTTTCTTCTTCATTTTTTGGCAGGGATATATGACTTGACTTGAACCCAGCCAGGGCTCTATGCATGTATCCTATAACTGAGCTACATGCTTAATTCATTCTAAAATTTACTCTTAAAATAAGCAATTAAAATAGCTTGAACAAACCCCATCAAAATATCGGAAATCAGCTAGACACAGTGGCAGAAACCTGTATCCCCAGAATTTGAAAGGCTAAGGTAGAAGTATCACAGCTTACAGATCAGCCTTGAATATATAGTTAAGGCTCTATCTCAAAAAAAAAAAAAAAAAAAAAATCACAAAAACGAAATCAGACAGACAGACAGACAGATAAATAAGGTAAGCAGGCAGCTGAGCATGGTGGCTCTCCAGAGGCAGAGGCGGACTAATCTCTGTGAGTTCTAGGCTAGTCTGATATAGAAAGTTCCAAGCCAGCTGGCACTACACAGTAAAAAATAGAAATATTTAAAAGAACAATATGGTCTAATGGAGGGGGACTAAGAGTTGAGGATATTATATATACAAAATTTTAAAACAAATATTTTAAATAAATGGAGTTTACAGAATATACAAATCAGCAGCACTAGGCTGAGCTGGGAAATTCTGGGCTCTAAGCATTGTAGGTTTTGAAAATGCAAATAAGTAATCATTCAATTTTAGATCAGGATATATTATGAACACATTTATAAAAGTTAAAAAAAAAGCACACATTTGCAGGTGACTCAAGATAAAGTGTTCTTTTTAACAGAAGGATGAACACAAGACTAAATGATAAATTTGAGCCATATTATATAATGATTCATGCCAATGTGAACAATTTGAACTTTTGCAAGGTAATGAGAAGTTACGAATGTTTGAAGCTGATAAACAACAAGACATATATATGAGTATTATTCTCAAAATAATTTGTGGTTATACAAAGAAAATATGTAGATGTTAAAATACTGGTGCTGATGTTAAGTAGTGTTTTCTTTCTTAAAGACAGTCAGAAGCACCAGACCCTAAAAATGTTCTTCCTGATACTTTAGGGATTGTTTACCTTTCCTTAGGCAACGTTGTGGTCCTCTACTCCCAGGAAGACACTATATAATGTCAAATTTAGTACAGATACAAGATGGGCTCAGCATAGTGCAGCCCAGAACTCCTAGGCTCAAGAAATCTTCCTGCTTCAGCTTCCAGAGTAGCTGGGATTACAGGTATGTGCCATTCTGCCTGGCTTTTCAACACTTTAAGAAAGGCTTTGCTACCTATTCATAAGGAAACTTAACTGTTAGTAGTTTGATCATAAAACCAAATGACTTCATCCTAACCTACACAATCACATAATTTAGTGAATTTTCACTGTTGTTTTTTTAAAAAAAGAAAACTCTTGCTGGAATCTATCACATTTCCAACATTAATCAGATCTATGAATATGAATTAATATTTAAATAAGTTTTTAATAGTAACAAGCGATTACAGAACCACAAAGCTAGGTTAGCAAACACTAAAAGCATGAAAGGAAAAACATAAAATGACAACAAAAACACCTCCTTGAATTTTAGAAATCTAAGAGCAGCATGTGTGTAGCATTGTTAAGGACTAAACAAGAGTCAGATATATGAAAGAAATTTTGTAATTACATTGGGAAAAGGGGCTATAAAATGGCAAAAGACAATGGCAGTACAACAAGAAAGAATAAAACAGACTTTATCAAAAGTATCATTAGGTACCTAATATGATGGTGCATGTCTTTAATCCCACTGAGGCAGAGGCAGACAGATCTGTGAGGTCTACATCATCTATACAGCAAATTCCAAGCTAGCCAGATCCTGTCTCAAAAACAATCAATAAATCCTCCATTCTTCTATACTTATTTGGTGCTATTTCAAGGTGTGTGTGTTGCCTGGTATGACTCCTAGCAGGACACCCCACACAACTATAGTTAAAATGATCAACAAGAACTATATGATGTTTCTTTTGTATTTGCTGCAATTATTTTAATTTTAATTTACTATTTTTACTTTTCATATAAAGATAAGTCCTAGAAGTCTTTTCTTAAACTTAAAAATTAATAAAACATTCCAGATTTTAATGTATGGATCCAGAAGTCAGTAGAATAAATACCTGCATACAAAGAATGTCTACCAAATATTTGTCTTTTGAAAATAATGCTATTCCTTTCCTTTTAAAAGAAGCTAACCTCTCAGGAGGTTTTTGTTTTATATTGATTTGTTTGTTTTCAAAGGCAGGGTTTCTTTGTGGATCCCTAGCTGTCCTGGAACTCAACTCAATAGACCAGTCTAGCCTTGAACTTACAGATCCACCTGTCTCTAACTCCCAACTACTGGGATAGGGGTGTGTCACACCTGACCTTAATTTTGTTTTCAATGCCAAAAAATCAGGCTTTTGGCATGTTTATTAGTTTTTTGTTTTTTTGTTTTTTTGTTTTTTTAAAAAAGTATTATGCTTTTATCTCAATAAGTAGATAAGATTGTGCTGTATCTTAAAATTACACAAAAACAGAATTCCTAATGAGGTGTGATTTCAACATTCAAGAAACAGACAGTGGGACAGCTGTGAGTTCAGGGCCAGTCAGGGTTACAGTGTAACCTTGTCTCAAAAACCAAGACAAGACTTAAGAGGTGGCTCACTGATTTAGAATACTTGCTGCTCTTGCAAGGACCAGAACCCTTGTCAGGCAGCTCACAGACAACTGTTAAGTATGGGTCCAGATAATCCAAAGTGCTCTTCTGTTCTTCTGGCATCAATTGATACCTTCACACACACACACAGTTCACATAAATATACTAAGGTATATACATAAAATAAAAATAAATATTTTAAAACAACAAAAGATCACCATTAGAATTTCTGACATTCTCCAAAATGCATCTTAGAGAGCCAACAAAATGTATAACTTTGTCCTTGAAAAGGAGGTCTTAATTGAATATAAAATATGTATTTCAGAAATTATTCTGACAAAAAGCATACTCAAAACAAGTCCGCATATTACCCCAAGATTACAAACCTTGCCTTGTTGCATTGAACAGTCTACACATCCCACTTGAATATTTCCATGTTTAGCGCCCGGGATAATCTGTAATCTTTCAAAGTTACTTCCCAGTATCACTATGTCACATCCAGATGCATAGGCCTGCAAAATAAAATAAAAATAGACATTTCAAGAAAATATGTAGAAAACTGGCATTAGATATTACTTAAAGCACATAAGTTTTAGCTGCCTCTGAGACAGCTTTCACAGGACTATTTTCATTCCTTCCTATATGTAAATCCACTGTAAATCTGAAACCATCACATGCATTTCTTCCATCTTCACGGAGTGTCATCATCCCTGTTTGTAACTTCATCTGTCTCCTGCCCTACTGTCAACAATTCAATTGCTTACATCTTTGTCTGTTTTCAAACCAAAAAAAAAAAAAAAAGACTTCTAAAGATGTTTACTGCATCAAGTTTTAATCCCTCCTTAAATTTTAAAGTTTCCCACTGCAATTTCAATAAAAACCCCAACTCCTTCCAGGACAGCATCTCAAGTGATTACCTACCCTTCTACAAAACCATCTCAGGCACTTTTGCTTATTTCCTTCCTTCAGCTGGTTGTTCCTGCCCTGACCTTCCTTCTGTTCCTTTCCCATCTCAAAGTAACTTACCTTATTTGCCTGATCTTTATCTACCTCAGGGCTTCTTAAAAAACTTTTTCCACTCAGGAAATTATTATGTGGCCAAAGGTACACAAATAGGCAAAGTAGGTATAAAAATCAAACATTTAACAATAAGTATTTTAGAACAATTATTTGGCATACACAGAATTTTAACATTTATAAAAGGTAAAATCAAATTTGTATATTAACAAGATGGATATGCTTGTTTTTTATTAAAAATTTTGATTGAATATTTGATGAAAAAGATATATGTCTAATATCTTTCAGTTTACTGATACCTCCATTTTATAATCCTAAATTTTAAGATCACCATTCTGCATAAAATACATAGTATAAAATGGCAGAAGTATGCTTAAAGAAATTTCAGAAATTGATGGATATTCTATCCTAAGAATAAACCAAAATTCATTAAATTATTTCTGGTAAAACTTGAGTTAGCAGTTCAAACACAAAATTTAAAATCTAACATTAACACTAAATATTAATCCTAAAATAGACTAATCTGATTGTTTTCTTAGATCTCTTAGGACCACTTGCCGAGGTGTAGTGCTGCCCATGATGTACTTAGTCTTTACAGCAGTTGATTCTATCTCATGTTCCCTCTGTCCCACTTGTTATCATAGCGTTTAGTACTCTCTACATTTCTAGGTGCTTCGGAGGCCAAGACAAAGGATATCATGGCCAAAGGAAATAAAGAACTAAGCTATGATTTAAAAATAAAAAAAAAAATCACTAGTGGATCATCACAACTAAAATCCCAGCAGTTGGGAAGCAGAGGCAGGTGGATGTTTGTCAGTTTGAGGCTAGCCTCATCTACATAGTTGAATTCCAGGACAGCCAGGGCTACGTAAAAAGATCTTGACTCAAAAATAGACAGACAGACAATCAATCAAACAGATAAGCAAATATAATTGTAATGGGTAATCTGACTAAAAACTTCGACTTTAGGAATAAGGAGTTAGCTAAAAATTAAGATTTTTTTTTCCTGCAAAATCAGAAAGAGTTGAAAAATTGAGGAATGTGTAAAAGTGCTTGGACATAAAAGAGAGAAAGTATTTAGGATTCCTACTGTACAAATTGGGAATAACATAGATACAGCTCAAGTTTAAGAAGGCATTCTAAAAACAATAGACTATAAATGTTTATTAAAAATACCTGAAGAGGTCTCACTATCTTAATGTGCCTTCTGCTCTGGCAGTGTTAAACTGGAGATAAGTATGACTGCATACAAGGACATAGGCTAAAAGGCTATTTGAGGTAGGAGAGACAAAGATAATTGAAAAGGTCTGAAAATTATTTAGGAGGCAGACTCTAGAGAACTTGA
Organism: Sigmodon hispidus; assembly: GCA_004025045.1. Taxonomy (NCBI): domain Eukaryota; kingdom Metazoa; phylum Chordata; class Mammalia; order Rodentia; family Cricetidae; genus Sigmodon; species Sigmodon hispidus. The sequence continues at coordinate 16,679 of PVIH01014001.1, read as the reverse complement.
GAAAAGTGTTGGAGAAGGAGGTGTTGAGGACTCTACCAAGCCTGTAGCTTAGAAAGACAGCTAGGGGCCAAGTGGTAACACATACTTTCAATACCAGTATTTGGGAGAGATCTCTCAGTTCAAGGTCAGCCTGGTCTACAAAGAAAGTTCCAGGACAGCCAGGGAAACACAGAGAAACCTGGGGGGGGGGCAGGAAGAGAGAGAGAGAGAGAGAGAAAAGGAGGGAGGGAGGAGGGAGGGAGAGAAGGAAAGAAAGAAAACAGTTGGAAAATGGAAATATTCTCAAAGATCATTATCTTTGATAATGATATAGGAAAACAAATCAAAAAAGGTGGGAAGGAAAGACTGTAAGATATACCAATAGAGGAAGCCAAGTCTAAACAATGAATTGAGTATTTAAGGCACCTTCAAGTGAAAAACCCAAAAATCATTTATCAGTTTGAAATTCTAAGACAGGCATCTCAGAACTAGAGGCAATATACCCTAGAGAAAGCAAGAACAAGGACAAATTATCACCCTGAAAGATACATTAAAAAGGAGGCTGAGAATGAGTAGAAGAAAGTAAGAAGAGGAGGAGAAAAAAAGGAGGAAGAAGTGAGTGGTAACTAAGCTAAGGAAAAACAAGAGAATGATGAATTGAAAATGCCCAAAAGAAAGCAACATACAGAAGACATTTGTGACAACTAAGGAGACACATGTCACCAGAACGGATTGTTTTTTAAGATAAATGTTTCGAGCATGTCTTGAAAATTCCAGGCAAAAAAAAAAAAGAATGTAGATAATGAAGGACCAAGGTCTCAGATAGAACTTGAAAAGAGAAAACGCACAGCATAGTGAAAAGGGTTAACCTGGGACATGTGGGACTTCATATATCATTCATTGTACAAAGACAAAAGATAAAAAAGAATGCTTATACAGTGACTTTTGGCTTATAATTGACAAAAAGGGATTGATCACCTGACTGGGTAACAGAATGTTGGGCTGGAAAGTTTCAGAACATGAGATAAAACAAAAATGAACAGATGGGTGAACGGATGCCTGGGAAGCTTTGAGGTCCCATCAGTTGGTAAATATGACTGCATTTTCTCGTTTTATTTATGTTATTTTGAAGTGATCAAGAGCTGGGAACAGAGATACAAAAAGGAACAAAGAAAAGACAAAGTGTGTTAGATTTGTTTAGACCCAAGAAAACAAGAAAGTTCAAAACAGTTAAAAAATGTTGACAACAACTATTATTAAATTAATTCGTGTCAAATTATTTAAATTATACAAAGTAAATGCAAAAAAAACCCAAAAAAACCATGCTAAGTGATAAGGCCAAGGTTCAAGGTCTGGTTTCCAAATTCTTTAGCACAGAAGTGATATAAATTCCATGATCAGAAGTCAACTGCAAGAAAATACAAGAGCAGAAATGGTAACCAGAGATGGAGTATGCCCTTGCATGCAAGAAGACCTAGTTTCTTGCATTATTTGTACTTGAAGGTCAAAGCCCAAAATAAGTGGATGCCATTTCTAAAAGAAAGCACATTTACTCTCTTGCTGCAATCTTTCCAAAGTTTGTGGAAAGTGGAAACAATACCATGTTTTAATCTAGGGACAGTTTTTTTGTTTGTTTTGCATTTTTATATTTACATAAAGTCTGTGCTAGCTAACAAAGGCATAGATAATATACCTATTATCATATGAAAGTCATCTAAAGTAGTTTTATCAATATTTAAAATTAATTCAACCTCTAGAGAACTTATATTGCTTGTCAGGGTGATAAATATGAAAGTATGTCAATAAGAAAAGAGCCTTAGAATGGACTGTAAACCAGGCCTGTTACTACATTACATTCCCTTAGGAATCCTAGCACTAGTGAGGCTGAGAAGGGATCTAAATCCGAGGTCTAAGCACAGTGGTGCACACTTTCAATCTCATCAGAAGCAGGAGATCTCTGTGAGTTCAAGGCCAGCCTTATCTGTATAAGAGTTCCAGGACAGCCAGGGTTATGTCTCAAAAAAAAAAACAAAGTCAACAAAACTTAAACATTTGTTTTATAAACTTTTCTGAAATAAAATATTCACAAAAACTCACTTAATGGTACTCTACCCATAGTATAGAGGGTTACCAAATGTAGTTCAATGACACAGTGGGTATTTAACATGCTTCTGGTCCTGGACTCAATTCCCAGCACTGCAAACAAACAAACAGCAGCAACAACACTGTGCTGGATTATCAAATACACTTTCACAAAATATTCATACATTACAACTAGTATACCAACTACTTCTAGCCAAGCCAAGAGAACGGCATATATAATAATGTCAGTGCTTATGTGGCTGAGGTTAAAAGGTCAGCCTGAGCTATATAATAAAATTCCTGTCTCAAAAATGACTATAATTAGAATGTTTTATTCTTAGCCCGTTCTCAGCTGAAAGCCCTCCAGTTAGGTACAGGTAACATCCAGTTACTAGCACAGTAAACAGAAGAACTGAGTCCAGTGTACTAGCAAACATCAAAAGAACATTCTTAACTCCAAAGTCTGACAAGTAATCTGGAGAATTGCAGATTTCCAAATGTATCCAAGGTTGTAACAGCTAGTCTTCTAATCTGAAAACTGACTTCTTTAAGACACTTGGTTTTAATCAACCATATCAGATAAATGCCCTACAAAAATTTCTTTCTAGAATATGCTCTGGTTAAATGACTCAAATTTGATTATGTTGTAATTAATGTTTACTCTTTTTTAAAGCCATAATGTTGGCAATTAGTGTTATTCTTATTATTTTTATTAAGTGTACTTAATAAAATCACAGTAATTTATAAAAATAAGCCAAAAAACTTTAAATCAAAGCCTAAGTTACTTGTAATGGCACTGTAGGTACCATGAACAGTTATCTCTACTTCCAAAGAGATACAAAGGTAAACTTTCCCCTTCTATAACCTCCCCACCCCAAGGACTCACAAGTCCCAACCCAAACACACACCATTCATAAAACCTTTCCATTTTCCCAATACAGCAATCACAGTGCTACCAACACAATAAAACAAACAAACAAAAATGATTACTATCACAGAAAGCTGGGGAAAGAGAAACTTATTTAGTCTCCCTTCTCCCATAGAACCATAGTTGCACTTTGCAATTTATAACTGGAGCCACTTAGCTATGAGTGAGCACTGAGTTCTCCAATATTAAAGAAAGCCTAAAGCTATAAAATACTTGTTTTTTCCGCAACAAAGAAAAAACAACCTAAATATCCTAAATATAAGCACGGTCTTTCTGTCTCTTAAAAATTAACCTCCTTGAATTAACAAGATGGCTCAGAGAGGAAAGGTATTTACTACCGAACCGGATGATCTACATTCTGTCCAAAGCAGCCATGAGTTCAATCAGCAGCAGATGAAGAGAACAATCTCCTACAAGCTGTCCTTGGGTTACCATACATGTGACACACACACATTAAGAAAATGTAACAAAAATTGAAAAAATAAATTAACTCTCTTTTTATTTCTTCTAAAACATATTGTCAGCACTAAGTGTGGATTAATTAAAAAAGAAAAAAGTATTTTATGCCCACATTCTACACAAAATATTAGGACATCTATCAAGATTCTAATTAATGGTGTCTCTTTTTAAATTACTGTGTCTTGTAAACAGAACATTTCTTCAAACCTCCCCCCCCAATCAAGAAATTAAGATAGATAAAAGAATGAGGGAAGCATTACTGTAACCAAAGGAAAAATAGTCCTGGCTCAGTGTATCCATTATATCTTCTAGTTCCTCACTTTATGTTGATGATAAAATGTGTAACAAATGGACTATGAAAAAACTTTATAAAACTTTAGTAGAAATTATTATATTTAGACTTAAATCTAAAATATTATAGAAATTTTTAAAGTCCACAATTATTTTTTATTTTATTTATAAAATATTTTATCCATGTACCCCCTTGCTCCCCCTCCCAACCCCTCCTTGTCAGCCTTCAGCCTCCATTCTCTCCATCCCCCATCCCCTCCCCAAAAAGGGCACGAAGTGCCAAGGTGGATTAGCTCAGCCTCTACTTCAGGCAAGTCCCATTTCCTCATCCTAATATCATGTCTGAGTTAGGTGTTCCTCTGGAGGCAATGGGCTGTGAAGTGCCAATCCATGCACAGAAACACAGTCTGATCCCTCCCCTCAAGGATTCACATACTTGCCCATGTCAGTGGGCATCTGCCTAACCTTGGAGGGCCTAGTTCCTTTTCCAGATGGTTCCCCAGTAGCTGTTCTTGATTCAGTGAGCTCCCCAGAGCTCCAGACAGCCATTATTGTGGGAATTTTCCTCAAAATCCCTATCCCCTTGCTCATATAGTCTCTCCTCCTCCCCGCTGCTCTCAGGTGGACCAGGAACTCAGCCCAGTGCTCAGCCATGTATCTCTGCCTCTACCTCTATTTATTGTTGGATATAGGTTCTGTGATGGCACTTTAGGGTGACTATTCATTTTGATTATAGAGGAAGTCAAGTCTAGGCAACACCTTCACTATTGGTTGGAGACCTAGCCAGGGACATCCTGTGAGTTCTTGGAGGTTTCCCCTAGCACCCAGTAAAGACCACAATGATTAACTTCACTGCAATAAAGCTGTGTTAGCCACTCATCAAGTCAACTAGTATTTATAATGTACTTACTAGTACAAAGTACCATGAATTAGATACAATAAATTATAATCTTTTTAATAAGAGTAAACATTTCATGTAATGAACACTAAAGAGTGTCCCATTAAAAGATTATAGAAAATCAAATTTAAAGGTTAGAAAAGAACATGCTCAAAAACAACTAATGACAAAGACCAGTGGTCCCATCTAGTCAGCGGACAGGAGGGTCACAAGTCCTTGCTCTGCAGTGCGGCGAAGGTGGAAACAGTGTTGAGGATACTGAGAGCTTCCTAGCATGTGAGTATGTGCAAGGCCTTACTCACATGTTTAATTCTTGGAACAAAAACATTTTTTTGAAAAAAATTAAACAAAAACAAGCAAGCAAACAAACAAACCTAATTATAAAGAACCATGTTTGAAACCAAACCAGTTATGACTCAACTACTAAGTCACTCCCTACTACCTCAGTCACTGCCTAGGCATACACAATGAAGCTACTGAAGATACATACTCAAGGAAAGACTGCTTAATAATAAAATAAGATCATTCTGAAAGAATGAGTGAGATGAGATAGTCAGTACTCACTAGTGGCTTTGTAAGGACAAATCAAAACTAGTTTGATGGCAGTTGATGCAGTAAGGAAGAAAAAAAAACAAGAATGTGTTAATATGCTAACCTATATTGCTAACAGTGCATTTTAAAACATGAACATTGGTATTCAAATTGGCAGTCTGTAGTTATGTCAAGACTAAACAGGAAGTGGTCTTGTTCTTTGTATTCCCTTGATATAAGCATTAAACTATTTGCAAATGTGTAAAAAGAAGAACTGCAAACACAGATGCATCTCCAGAGAAATCGTGAAGTTCCACAAAGGATGAAGAAATCCTTCAAGGGGAGACAGCAAGATCTCAAGTCCCCACCTCGAGTACAACTGCAACTGAGGATTATTTAGTCTTCATAGACAATCTATCATTAATTTTTACTCTTCTTGCAAATAAGCAAATGAATGAATGAATACTCAAAAGAAAGGGGAGGGTGAGCACCACTGGAATGCTTGACTAGATGCCAGAGACCTATGATTTGCTCCTCAGGCTTCAATACCACTCAAGCAAAAGAGGTTAAAAACCAATCTCAAGGGAGGAAACAACAGACTGCCCATAAGCATGAAGGAGAAAGCTAGAAAGCTGGCAATTTCAAGACAAAGAACTGTAAGGTATACCCACTTATTCAGGGAACTGAGGGCAAGAAATGCTTAAGTAGAACTACAGCTGGCTTCAGAAAACACAGGACTGTAAAATTTAAACTACCACTAAAATAAAAAGAGCTGGGATCTTTATACCAAACTAATGTATTTATACGGATGTGTGCAGGTATCTAATGTGTGAATAAATGTGTTTAACTTATTTGAGTATAGGTTTATCTGGAAGCAATCTGTAATCAGCTTGAGGAAGGTCATCAACCCTTGCTTTAGGAAAAACTGACTTTAAAAACAGAACTGGACAACAAGTTACATGATAGTGTAAGATGACTATACAACCCTTGGCACCTGAAAACCAACATGGAAGCAACTGGCCAAGGTTTTACAGACAAATGCATGTAGGTGTATAAACAGACTGTCATAATACACATGCTTTGACGTACCCGTGTACATTCACAACACCTTGTTTTAAAAGTTCATAGCATTTGCTTTAGAGAAAGCCCTCATAAAGCTTAGGGGATGGCAGAAAACACAACAGATCTTTCTCCTATAATTCTTCACCCAAAGACCTCAAAGGAGGCTGTATTTCCTTCCCTTAAGTAAGGACAGATAGCAATGTCCAGCGATGGGGTAATGTGTTAAGACCTCTCTCCTCCGCCTCATCCTCCCCCCCCCCCGGGAATTTTAAGCTATGCAAACATCAAGAAGTAGAATTTTGACAACTATAAGCATCATGTGCCACTCTAGTCACAATCTGAAAGCAATGAGCTTAGGTGACATAACTCTAAAAGTACAGTTCAAGCAGTAAATGCCTAAATCTCATCACACACACACACCAGAAAAATTAAGATTCGTAAGCCTGGAGCATGTGTTAAGCTGTTTGTTTTAGTTGTACAAAACTGAATTTTACATTTAATCAAAAAGTTGTGGCAAAAATCATCAGCACTACAAATATGTTCAGGCTAAAGATCTCAAGTCCATTACGGACTTGAAATTACTAGAAAAGCTAAGCTAAGATAGAAAAAGAAATGTTATACTGATAAAGCCAGAAATGTGAGACCACCTTGGTTCTAATGGCTGGAAAAAAGCAAAGAGAAGCAAGTCACTTTGGCTAAATCTTAACCTGCCTTTAGCAAGCAGGAGCTACACTGTCAGTAATTTCATCGAACACGCTCAAAACTTTTCAAGGATTACAAAGCCGCTGCCTCTGCGACTCAAAGGACGACAGGAATGAATGAAGAATATTTTCTTTGCAAAGTTCTTCGTCAGTAAACTTTATGAAAAATAAACAGGCACTGTTTTCATGATATAGTTATTTGCGCTGGTTTAATAATCAGTAATGTTCTAAGACTACAAAGACTTGACCTTAGAACTGAAAATATATATATATATATATATCAAACATACTCCAACTGCTGAATCTAAATGAATTCGACAATTCAGGCCTATGCAGTGAGAAAAACCCAAAGCGTTCAACGCACCCCAAAAACTATCATTTTGGAGGAGCTACTTCGGCCCGAGGGAGTCAAACTAACATTCTTTAAAGCCCGAAACCATGCTAACTGGAGCGGGGGCCTTGCGGGCGAATCGTCTGCCTGCTCCAGGCCTCTCCGTCCCGTACTCACCGTGAAGCGCTGCTCGCCGACGCTGCCCACCGAGAAGCAGTGGTCGCCGGGGTTCACCGCGCCGGTCAGCACCTGGTGCAGGTTCATGGCGGCGTCCTAGTCCCGCAGCAGACGCCGCAGCCAGCTCATGCCCGTGCTCCGCCACCTCCTGACGCCTTCCCCTAGGGGCGGCGGCCGCTCTTCCGCGGCGGTGCCAGGCGCCTGAAGCCGCAGACACTTGGTCGGGGCCCGCGGCTCATCCCGAGCCGGGCGACCGAGGCCTAAAGGGGGCGGGCCGGAGAGCGAATGCGGCGCCGCGCTGCTCTGCACCTGTCACAGCTGCCCAGGTTGAAGCACGGAGTCTGCTCACCGATCCGACACGGCCGGAGCTTCTCCGGGGGTCGGCTTCGCTGTCCCACCGCAACGCCGGAGCTGGTTCAGCGGGACACACAACCCAAGAGGCCCGGCGGCCGCACGCGCTACTCCCACCAGACCGGCCCCTTCCCGGTCCCGCCGCCCTCACCAGCTGCCACCGCTGGCTACGCGGCTCCAGCCTTTGCGCCAAGGTATCGCGAGACTTGCAGCTGAGATCCCGTGTGCCCAACAGTAGACGTAGCCGCGGCAACGCCTGTGCTACTCCAAAGTTAGCCAATCCCGAGACGCGAAAGAACCTAGAGCTCCGCCCCATCCTGAAGAGAGGCCAATCTCTTTGGGGCTTGTGGAGGACTCTACACTCCCTTTTGAGCCTTTTTGGCACCCTGAGTTTAGCGTAAACATTAAGAGTTAACTAAAAGGTACCAAGCTGTGCTTTCGGTAAGGGTTCAACCTAAATGTTGGGACAGAAAGTTCTATAGGGAGGAGTTTCAGTTTCCTTGATTATGGTTCGACTACAAGTCCCAATTTGCATCGCTCCGCACCGGCACCCTGTGAGAATATGTAGAAGTGACCATTGAAACCTTGCTGCGGTTATTCCTGCGCATTTCCGAGTCACTAAACAAGATAATATAGAAAGATTTAAGCTCTTCAGCAATACTAATTGATGAAGTGTTCAATATAAACAACATGATTTTAAAATAGTACCGATAATAATGACCCACCAGTCCTACTTTATTTTGGAGAAAGAATCCAATGACCTCAAAATGAATTGCCTGGCACCAGTGGTGGGGTCCAGTTCTTACTATGTTTTGACACCAGTTTCGGATTGTTATTAACAAATAGCTTCCCAGATAGTTTCCCATATTAGGGACAGACTGTTCTGTTCCTCTCTATCTCAAATGTCTGGCACAAGCTTAATTCAAAGTGTTCAAGAAAGTTTCAAAGGGATGAATATAATTATGAAATTTGTTGCAGTAATATTGACAGAGGTGAGGGGTCAGAGACACAGCTCAGCGCTGACAACCTCGACAGCCTAAGGAGTTTGCCGACATTAGAAGCTTCAGGCCAAACCGGAATTTGGAGCTTGGGTGCAGAAAAGAATTTCAGGACTATCCAGTTTATAAAGCACAGGTGGAGTTTAATAAAAATATTTTAATGCAGGCTTAAGTGCGAGAGTTAATAGAGCAGCATTCAGAAAGAAAATACATACCTAAGTGTTGGTATGGGCTCCTAAAGGGATGGAGTAAGGGATTAGAATTGGTTTAGCCATATAAACCATTTTGGAGGTTCTAAGTAACATCTCAAAATGTTTGTAGAAACCTTTCTTTCTCCTTTTCTCTTTCTTTTGACAAGAGAGATTATAAGGTGTTCCTGGAGATAACTTCAAAGAAATTATACTCTGAAAGGGTAAAACCCAGAAGTTTTGAAAAGGGTTTAGTACATAGATTTATTTCCCTGTAAGTGGGGATTTTGGTGAGATTCCTAGAAACTGAAGGTTTATAGGCAAGAAAGGAGAAAAGCCTTAAGCAATTGCTAATTGTGCTAGAATTGATTCTTTGCTAGCATTAGGTTTCAAACAGTTTCCAGGCTGGAGGGCTATTCTTCTCCCTTCTCATACCATGCAAAATGTCCCTGTTTTTCTATCCTGCCTCAAAATTATTGTGCAGGATTGATGTATCTCAGAGATAGAGTGTTTGGATGGGGCCCTCGGTTCTACTTAATTTACCACTGAGGGGGAAGAGAAAGAGAGAGCAGAGAGCTATATGTTAACCTCAGCACTTAGGAGGCAGAGACAGAACGATAGTGACTTCCAGACCAGCCTGGGCTATAGGGAGAGACCCTGTCTTAAAATTAAATCAAGAAACTTAAAACTAATATTTTGGTGACAAATACTATTAATGATCCTTTTCCTAAAACACTTGCCATATACATTCACTTTGTCTTACAATTTAAAAGTACCCAAGAATAAGCTTCTAAGAGCTATTCTCCATTTTTAAATAGAAAGAAGAAAGTGCATTCAAAAATCCCAGTCTATTCAAAAGTTGGCTAACACTAGGCCAACCAAAGTGGTACATAGATGCTTGTCATTCCATCACTTGGAAGACAGAGACAGGAGAATCAGGAGTAGGAGTGCCTTGGCTGCATAGAAAGTCTGAGGCCAGGAAACCTTGGCTACATGAGACCCTTTTGAAAACAAAGTTAAACTGTAATTAATGTATTTTGTTTAAATTTTTGAAGTGTAAGATATTCAAAGCTGAATTTATCTTGAGTTGAGAACTGACTATGGTCTCACACTTCCTAAGCAAGTACTCAACTACCAGCTACAATGAAGTCCCAAGAAATCAAGTAGGAGACAGGTCTCTGTGTGTGTCAGTTAAGGCATTTCCTGAAACATTTCACGGAGGACCGAGAACCATTTGAGTAGACAGAATTGGGCCATGGGTCAGATTAGATATACAGGAAAAAGAGAGATGAGCGGTAATGCTTATCTCTGTATCTTCACACCAGCTGCCTGATGCCCCTACCATTATGCTTTCCCACCTGATGAATTGACTGTATCCCCTCAAATTGTGAGACAACCCTCCCCAAGCCTCCCTGTTTACGTTGCTTTTCGCAGGTATTTTGTCTTGTCCCAGTAACGAGAAAGTAAACTAAAATAGCCACCAAGTATGCTTAAATGTGTTTTTTAATTATTTCTAATTTTATTTAAAGCAACTTTAACTTTGGGAGAGAAATGTGCATGAGGTTAAAATCAGGGCCTTGTGCATTCTTTCTACGGGCTCTAGCCTCAAATTTGACTTGTTTTACATACTTGTCTGAGTAGTGTGCAAATTCTGCGGCTGGCCCATAAATATATTTATTCATTCTCTTGTGCCCAGTGTTTGTTCTGAAGCACATTCATGGTGGTACAATGAAAGAAACTAAATGACTTAGTGGCTATGAAAGTGGAGACAAAGTGTTGATTCACAAAGCAACTTGCTAAATGACTTTGGATATGTTTCCTCATCTATAAAAAAGGAAAGTTTAATTTGATTATCAGCAGCTTTTGTTGTTTTGACATTTACCCAACTGTATGTTCTTGTTGGTTTTTGTTTAAATTCTCTAAGCATGTAAGTAGTTCTTGCAGCTGGCTGCCCTAATTATTCTCTTGGATAGAGTTGAATGCCGTCCTAACTACTCTCTTGGACAGATAATTTAATCTCCTTTTGCTTAACTATAATGTGGATATAACAGCGGCCATTTTTCACATAATTGTCATGGGATTTAAATGAGAACAATCTGTGGTATAAACAAAGCAGCCAATAAATGTGCTGTGTTGTTATTATTCCTAAATAAATCTAACCTGTTGATATATTTGTTCTAAGGTTGTCCAGACAGTGCCAATTTTCTATCCTAATCAAATTTCTCAGTGATATCTTAAGCTTCCACAAAGGTCCTGAGGTCATCACAATCAGTATTCAAAAGTATACAAGGACATAAACCGCACACGTCTATAATACTGCAGTCCGAAGGTTGAGGCAGAAGGATTGGAAGTTCAAGAATACTCTAGGTTACATACATATCCAGAACCAATCTAAAAGAAGAATAAATTAAGGCCCCTAGAAGTGAATGACTAAGAAAACACAATGGCATTCTTAAATACAACCTCATCTTAAATTAAATTTGACCTGAAGATGCCTTCATAACTCATTTTCCAAGATAACTATAACCTGATTTCATATACAAACTGAAAGCCTACTCATAGGAACATATATTTTGCTAAGGACTAGAAGAATTTGAGCCCTTTGCAAGCACATGAGGTTTAGCCGATCACTGGCCACCAACTGATAAGACCTTGTTCAAATAGGCAACCTCTGACCTGTAACCAGTCAAGACAATTATATGCAATTTATTTCTGTTTTCTGCCAAAATGGTAAAAGGAGATCTCTCTGAACTTTTTCTGGTTTTGAGGGCTGCCAATCTGAGAACCATTCTTTCCTCAGTTAAACGCTTAAATTTTATTTACATAAACCTTTCTCTTTAATATAAAATAGACCATAAAACAAGCTGTCTGAACTACAGAAGTAACTCAAACTGTTTAATGCTACTTATTTGGTTTTATTCACATCAGTGGGAAAAAAAATCTTTAGCTATGGTCTCTTAATCTATTTCAGAAAAGATTCAAATAAAAAAGCTTTACTATAAAAATCACCTAAGGAGCCTTATCTCCTGTGGTCTTTGTCAACAGAGTTCTGACCAAACTACACTTAGAATTGTAAGCTGAGGGGTGAATTGTGTAAAGTGGCCAGAAGTGGCCAGAGAACAGTCAAGAGGACACAAGTGCTCTGTTTATTCCTGCCACTAACCCCAAGTAACCTTTAAAGAACCATTTTAACTCTTTGGGCATGAGGGTGACATCAAAGTCCCAGAGGTCAACCTGCCTCTGCTTCCCTAGTGCTAGGATTAAAGGCATGGGCCACCACCACTTAGCTATTTCCTGTTTATAATGAGGCATTTGAATTAAGTCTGTGGCTCATGAACCAAATGCAGTCTACTTCTATTTTATAGAGTCCTTGAAAAAGAATGAGTTTTTACAGTTTTTAAGTAGCTGAAAAAACATTGGTAAGAGAATAATATTTCCGGACATGTGGATATTTATGAAATTCTCGCAGGACCTATAATTACCTCTGCCCAGAAGGCTGAGTCAGGACGATTATAAGTTCCATACCTGCCTGGCCTACAGAGTGACTCCGAGGCCAGTCTGGACAACTTAGCAAGACTTTATCTCAAAAACAGAGCTATGTATGATATGGCTCAGTGGTAAAGTTCTTGCCTAGCATTCACAAGGTTTTAGGTTTAATATCCAGGAAAACACACACACACACACACACACACACACACACACCAGAGGTGCAGAGGTGGAGGGAGGAAGGAAAAGAAGTGGTTGGCTGAGAGGGAGGAAACAAAGAAGGAAGAAAAAAGAAAAAAATTGTAAGAGTTACATCACATAGCACTAGGAGAACATAGTTATGTACAATCATTTCTATGTTGTCTATGTGCTTTCACATTGCAATACAAAAGAGGCAGTTTCAATAGAGAGACTGTTTGACCTGTAAGGCTATAGCCAGAATACCAGAGCTTGGCCTGCCTGGCAACAAAATGCTACTGAGTAAAAGAAAGATGGGAATTGAATTTATAAACTGTTTGTTTCTCAGAGAGCCAGTCATCTGAGAAGACAATGAATTATCAACCTAGACACCTTCCTTTCATCACATCTCCATCCAACATGGTATAAACAAAGGCAAGCATTTGCTCTAAAGCAATGGTTCTCAATCTGTGGGCTGTGACCCCTTTGGAGGATCAAGTATCAGATATTTTCATTATGATTCACAACAGCAGCAGAATTACAGTTATAAAGTCTCAATGAAACAATTGTATGATTTAGGGTCACTACAACCTAAGGAACTGTGGTAAAGTGTCACAGCATTAGGAAGGTTTTAACTGCTTCTTCTAGTCTCTGGTCAGGTAGTTAGTCTCATCTCTTGAGATTTGTGGTGCTGGTGATTCTTTCTCTCATCTCCCACACCTTTCCCTGTTACCATTGTTGTTTTTCTTTTGGCACAGAGGCCACATTTTAACCTGCTATTGTTCTAGCCAGCAAATGCAGTTCCACACTTCTTGCCTGATTGTCTGGCATCAGCTCACCCACTCAGGCCACAGCCTAGTGAGAATTCTGTTCCTGCAGGCACCAGCTATGTCACTGCCACTAAATATAGCTTTTAATTAAATCTCAATCGTTCTATTTATTAATAAGACTCGGGAGTCAAAGACTGGGGTGAAAACCTGCTAGCTCAGAGAGGCTGAGTAGCAACTTGCTGACCTTCTCTGTTTGTTGGCATCTCTGAAAAAAGTGTGTTCTTTCTCTTCACCAAAACAAAAGAATGCAAGCTACGTTAAGTTCCTTCATGATGCTTCCTGAGCATCTTTCTATCATCTTACAGACTCTGTATGATTACATTCTGTCAACTTGTTGCTAACTCAGCCTCTTGACCCAAGGCTGATTTTATTTAATTAATACAAATGCAAAATCAGGGTTCACAGTATAATCACATATTCTACAACAAACCATAGTTCTCAATGTACCTGGATTGCATGCTTCCAAGGTCTCTGAGTCTTGTTTCACTTGAACAGAACCCTCTAGGCTAGGAGTTGACTTAGATTAGCAAACTAGTGGCAGCATGTTCATATTCAGCTGTTTACAATGTATATATGCAGATTCTTTTCTATCATACATCACTCATATAAGGTATATATATTACTAGACATGAAATCCTGCCACCAGCCAATTCTTAGCATGACTTCATACCAGGGAGATATACATACTTAAAGATGAACTTAGTGTAGAAAAATAATTACTAGGGGTTGGGAATGGTGAAGGGAAGAAGGGACAAAGGAAAGGTTAATAAGGAGTACTAAACATGAGTAAGAAAATGTTCTGGTGTACTGTAGAACAATGGGAAGACTACAGCTTTAAGGGCATATGGCCTTTGATACTATAACATGAAGTCATCTACAAAAGTCAGTATCATACTTGAGAACTATGCAATCAACACACGTACAAAAAAAACTCATATTGTTTTAAGTAAGTTTATAATTTTATATTGAGTGGCATTTGTTCAATGTTTGGCTCTATGTAGCCCCCCCCCCATTGCAGTTTAGACACACCTGGCAGAGTAGTCTAATGTGTGTATTTATGAAGATCTACAACAGAGGATCTTGAAGGCTCTAAGCATAAAGATATGACGAAGAATAGGAAATGTTGAAATATCACACTGAACCTTATTAATATATAAAATTAATATTTGTAAATAAGAAATATATATTCTGCCTAACAGTGGTGGAAAACAGCTTTAATCCTAGCACTTCAGAGACAGAGTCTGTTCTATAGAGTAAGTACCAGGACAGCTGGGGTTACAGAGAGAGAAAAACTACCAAAAAGAAAGAGGAGGAAGAGGAGGAGAAGGAAGAGGAGGAGGAAAGAAATATATACTTCTATAATACCAAAAAATGTGCTTAATTTTAGAAAATAGACAAAAATATCTAAAAGCAAAATTGCTTATTTCAAAGTTTCTTTTCTTATAGACAAGGATAGAGAGATAGAGAAGCAGTTAAATCAACCCATTAAATGACATCAGAATATTTCATTTGTATTAAAGCGGAGGAAGCTTCTTCATCATGCCGAGTGAAATGACCTCTCTGGAAAAGCTGGCTCTTTCCCTAATCTTGATTTCTCAGGTCAGATAAATAGCTTAGTCTCAGCCTGGTGGAACGTTAGCATGACTGACTTTACTTTTTATCTTTAGACAGGTCTGTATAGGAGCATAGTCTAAAACAATAGCTCTCTGTGTTTTTATTTATTTATTGTGTGGGAGGTGGAGGTGACAGCATATATGTGGAGACCGGAGGACAACATGCAAGAGTTGATTCTCTCCTTCCTCCTTGGAGCTCCCGGGGATTGAACTCATGTCTTTGGGCTTGGTGGCAAGCTCCTTACCCGCTAAGCCTTCTTGTTCTCCCACCCTTGTAGATTTTCTTTATGCCTAAAAGTTACTAATTCTCATAAACTATGACCTAACATGCATTTAACATTGCTCTGTTCAGTCACAGATTCATTGTTGGCTGCTCTAGTGAGATAAGGTGGGGGTAAAATTATATTGTTCTTTTTTTTTAACTATGTATTTTTAATTATTTATTTAATTATTTGCCTTGGTGTTTGCGTGGAACTGGAACTACAGACAGTTGTGAGCTGCCATGTGGGTGCTGGGAATCGAACCTCGGTCCTCTGGAAGAGCAGTCGGTGTTCTTAACCGCTGAGCCATCTCTTCAGCCCCAAAAGTATATTGCTCTAATTGTTCTGCTTTCCCCTGGTCTTCCCTTCTCTGTCTCTTTAGTGCAGATTTAGGAGACAGCACTGCCTGCTTGCATCTTGCTTTCTCTCCGTCTCTACCTTCCTTCTGCCCAAAGGTCGCAGATCTACCTTCTAACACAAATAGATAAGTGTTAATCCATTCATCCTCTAGTGAGGCGGAATTGTGTAATTCTGTCCTTTTCACATACGCTGTATGACCTTGTATTGTTTCCCTCTTTATTTTCCAAGAAATAAAAGAGGAAGATAGCTCTTAAAAGGGAAGTCTTAAAAAATAATCTGTATGTTTCCCATTGCTGCTGCCAGCAACATCTCTAAAAAACACAACTTTTAGTGTAGGAAGGTGACTCTAGTTTGTGAAGTGCTGAGTGTGACTAGGCAAGCACGAAAAACTGAGCACAAGTCTCCAATACTCAGGTAAAGCATGGACATACTGCCACTGTCTGGAGTCTTAGCCCTGGATGGGGAGGGGATAGACAGCTAGATCCCCTGCAGTTAAGTGACTGTGAAGCCTAGTAGAATCCATGAATGAATGAACTCCATATTCAGAGAGATATCTTATCTCAAAATAAAATAAAAAATAGAGTGACTGAGGAAGATACACAGATTTAATCTCTGTCTTTCACATGTGTGTTTGTGTGTGTGTGTGTATGTGTGTGTGTGCAGAGAGAGACAGAGATAGAGAGACAGAGAGAGAGAGACAGAGAGAGGGGGTAGAAGGAGAGGGAGAGGGAGGGAGGGAGGGAGGGAGGGAGAAAGAGAAGCAGAAAAAGAAAACTGTGGGGCTGGAGAGATGGCTCAGAGGTTAAGAGCACTGACTGTTCTTCCAGAGGACCTGAGTTCAATTCCCAGCAAAACCACATGGTGGCTCACAACCATCTATGATGAGGTCTGGTGCCCTCTTCTGTAAAACTGTATGCATAATAAATAAATAAAATCTTTAAAAAAAAAAAAAAAAAAAAAAAAAAAAAAAAAAAAAA
>PVIH01014000.1:0-55867 GCA_004025045.1 Sigmodon hispidus | reverse complement strand
ATATACAGGGATGGAAAAAAAATTCAGAGGGAAAGCTGAACACAAAGTAAATATATGTGTAGCAATCTTATTTGCATTATCACCCTTGATAAGTCATGCTTATGATTTTTATCTTCTTTATAGTTATTGTTAACTTATCAGCATTTTAAATTCATTTTACTGTTTTTCTTGATAAATACAAAATAAATAAAGAAAAAAAAAAAAGAAAAAAAAAAAGCCAACCTAGAAGGTTCCTATCTCAAAAAACTGTATATCACTGTCTATACCTAAGTATGTTTGTGTAATTATATTTTTCTTGATTTCCCCCTTCAGAATGTTGTTAGTGTGTACATATATGACTAACTTGGTTTTTGAGACAGAGTTTCTGCATATAGCTCAGACTGGCACGAACCGCCCCCTCCCAGCTGCTAATGTTTGTGCATGTTGATTTTGTATTCTGCAACTTGGCTGAATTTTTTGATGTTGTTTTTGGTATTTTGTTTGTTTGTATCTGTGTTTTTTGGCTAAACTTATATTAGTCCTAATAACTTTTTTTTTTTTTTGAGGAAGTCTCAGGCTTTTCTCTTAGAATCTTTGCATCATCTGGGAACTGAGACTATCTCACTTCTCCCTCTCCAGTGTGGCTCCCTAAAGCTTTTGTGAGGTCCAAATGCTCTGTCTAGGGCTTTGAGTACTGTGTTATTAACAACTGAGTACTGTGTTAACAGTGCTGTGCCAACAAAATGCTGTGCTATTGGGATACTCTGCTAATGGGGTACTGTGCTAACGGGGTACTGTGCTAACAAGGTGCTGTGTTAACAGTAGTGGGGAAACCGGGTGTCACAGACTTGCTTCTTGTCTGGAGTGAAGCTTTCCACTGAGGTGCTGTTTTATCATTGTCACCTATGTGTGTCCATGAACGTATAAGCTATTTGGAGATCCTGGTCCATACTCCTGGCCTGCAGTTTAGGCTGCAAGGCTGTATACTCATGGTCTTCCTGAGAAATGCTATGAGTTGAAATGCAACCTTGTGGTGCTGTGCTGTGGGAACTCAGTGCCTTGCCATGCTGAAGTGTTGTGTTTGTAGGTCTGGTAAGGATCTGGTCATTGAAGGTAAGGCAGGGCTTATGCCCCATGAAACCCTGTTTTCTTCTCACGATCGACAAGACCGTGATATTAAGGCTGAGGTTTTGATGTCACTTAGAATTTTTCAGATTTAACATGGCTATGGATTTTGATTTAGTAAAGTGCAGGTTCATACCTAGGAAAAGAACTCTCAGTTGGGAAGATGCCTCCATGAAAGAGGCCTGTTGCCAATTCTATAGTACAATTTCTTAGTTAGTGGTTGATGGGGAAGGCCCAGCACATCTGTGCCGCTGGCCCTGGGATATATAAGAAAGCAGGCTGAGCAAGCAAGTAAGCAGCATTCCTCCATAGCCTCTTCATCAGCTTCTGCCTTGTGCTCCTGTCCTGACTTCCCTGGACAGACTACAAGTCTTAAAAAGAAATAAACCCTTTCTTCAAGTTGGTGTTTTATCACAGTGATAGAAAGCCTAACTAAGAGATGCTGTATCCCTTCCAGATGCTGTGGCTGACAATGGACGCTATCTTTAGCTTCTGTACTGTTGAGTCAGGGTGAGCCCAAAAGACCTATAGGCTTTATGTCTTAGGGTTTCTATTGTGTGAAGAGACACTATTACCGTTGCAACTCATATTTTGGGCTTGCTTGCAGTTTCAGAGGTTTAATTCATTATCATCATGGTGGGAAGCATGGCGGCATTCAGGCAGACATGGTTCTGGAGAAGGACCCAGAAACTCTACATCAGGGTTGGCAGCAGGAAAAGAGAGTGAGCAACTGGATCTGGCTTGAGCCTCTGAAGCCTCAGACCCCTCCCTCCCTCCCCCACTCCTCCCTCCCTTCCCCCTTCTCCCTCCTTTCCCCCCCTTCCTTATTTTTTCCCCAAGAAAGGGTTTCTCAGTGTAACAGCTCTTGCTCTCCTGTAATTCTCTCTGTAGACCAGGCTGGCCTCGAACTCACAGAGATCCACCTGTCTCTGCCTCCTGAGTACTGAGATTAAAAGCCTGTGCTACCATTACCTGGCCCAGGGATACTCTTCTAATGCATATCATAGATGTGGAAGATTCTAGGGTTATAACTGTTTTACACATAGATAGGGTAGAGAAGTCCCTTTCCACAGAGGTAATTGCTTTTTTTAGGAGTATATGGTAAGGTCTGGAGACGTTTCTACTGTGATAAGTAGACAACGTGTGGCTTGTACCTAATGTATACCTGGCAGCCAGCCTAGTGAAGAATTCAACTCAGTGGTGCTGGTGCAGAGGCTGGAATGCCTTCCTAGAGGAGAAAGGGTGTCTCCCTGCTCAGGCCACCTGCCAGCAAACCCATGCTCTGGCTGGGTTGGGAAGGAAGCAGGTGGAACCATGCTGGAACATGCCTGTTTTCTCTGGGTCCTATAGGCCAAGTGTCTCAGCCCCTATAGGGTCTTTATGCTGAGCCAGCTTTCTTGGGCTCACAACTTCCCAAATTCCTAGTCCTTGCCTCTCTGGAGTGGGACACATTCTCCTTAGGTCTGTCTAAATGCCTCCATACTGCAGCATTGGGAGACTTTGTGATCAGCTGCAGATATGGGCAAATGTTCTGAGATTGAGCAGAGGGCTTGGGCTGATCACTAGTCCTAGCCTTCCCATATGCCAGAAGGACAGCCTTGGAGGTCTCTGAGCCTCACTTGTGACATGGTGTGATATCTGCAGTGCCACTGTACCAAGGTGATTGTTAAGATGCGCCCAAAGCATGAAGTGTGTTCAGAGCAGCTTTCAGCAGGAAGTGGCACCAGGTTGGTGTTGCCTATTGAAGGAGCTGTTTCCACATTTGTTATCTGGGAGTCATATAGATATGGATTCCCATCCCAAGCCAGGAGACCCTGCATCCAAGTCTCTGCCTCATGCCTGCCACTTCTGTTGTCTCAGATTTGTAAACTCAGGATTCCTTTTCTTCATATGTTCAGAGAAGAAACATCTCCCCCCCCCACCGCTGCCCCCGTAAATCCCTTAGATAGTACAGAGCTATCTCAGGATTTGGGGCCTGCTATAGTGTGGTCCTCATGGGATGATGGTGTGGCAATTGAAGAGGCTAATAGGCAACAGGCCAAAGGTTTGCAACTGGGCTGATCAATAACCAGATGCTTTGGAGTGTTGCTCCTTAAACACCTCTCTTTGGAAAAGCCAAACAGTATTCAAGGTCATGAGAATTTCTAGCTGAAGAAAGCACTTCTCACTCTTGAGAAGTGTCCCTGGCCATTGTACAAATACCTTGCCCCCCTCCCCAGCATACCCATTACCAGAAGCTTTCTGGACTTCTAAAGGGTCCAGGTGGGTGAGGCTCTCACCCAGGGTTTCTGTCTGAGGCTGGCAGATAATGCCCTCTTCAGGGATTAGCATAGGTTCTGTCCGATGTGGCTATGAATCCCTGGCATCTCTTCCTCTAAGGACACCAGTCAGATTGACTGAGGAGGATCCTAACTGCCTATTTTTACCTCAACCAACTACTGTTTTAAAAGCCCCATTTCCAAATTTAGTTCTATTCTGAGGCCCTGAGGGCTATGGCTTCTACACAGATTATTTTAGGGGATGATATTCAGTACCTGGCAAGGGCCTGCTAACAACATTATCACATAAGGGTTTAATTGTGATAAGAAATAGAAGGAAAGCCACATCCTTAGGTAAATCCTCCTGCCTCAGCCCATCTTACACCTGTCTTGAATGTATTTTGTAGCAAATACCAGGCCCACCTTACACCTGTCTTGATTGTACTTTGTAGCAGATGCCAGCTGTGACCCTCTTATAGTCTTTTGCTCACTAGTTGGGGATTTGTTAGAGCCACAACATGGTGTGATAATGTATCGTAGTGTTTATTTTTTTCTGAACAATTCTGCTCTTAAAAGTTTTTTCTTGTTGCCTGAGAACACTTAGTTTAGAATAGTTAGGGTTTTGTTTGTTTGGTTTTTGTTTTTGTGCAGCCCTGGCTGTCCTAAAACTCTCTGTAGACCAGGCTGGCCTCAAATTCATGTAGATCTACCTGCCTCTGTCTCCTGAGTGCTGGGATTAAAGGCTTGCACCATCATGCCCAGCTTAGATTTTTTTTAAATATCCAGATTTCAGTGTTGACTTATACTAATTATAGATATGGTATCTACCATTCTTAACATAGCGAATTGGAGAAGTAGGTAGAGGCTAGGGCAAAACCAACAATAGGAAGGAGTAGCCTCGTCCATGACTAGGACACATCCCTGGTCAGGGATTACTATAGCATTAAGTATCACCATCTAGATGAACGCCCACCCACTACAGGATGTCAGTAAGAGCACTTAAACCCAAGTTTCCTAGCAGTACCATGGAACATTCATTTCTCCTGGTTGTAACGAACCTGGCTTTTGGCTGTCAGAACTAACGCTAATATCAATAAAGTCCTCTTCAAAAGTGTGCAGGGAGCTTGGAACTCTTCTTCTGCTTGGCCACTCTTTGGGTTAGGTAGGCAGTGGCTTGCTGATGGAACCTGGTGAGCGTGAGTCTTGGAAGCATGGGATGATGCCCTGTAAATGCAGAAGGTATGTAACCCATTCAGCAAATGATCTTAGACCATTCTCTGGCCTCATTGGGAGATGCTGATGGGGAGGTTCATAGTGGTGCTTAGTACAGCATCCTGTAGGGATGGGTGCAGCTCTGGAAAAAAAAAAAACCAACCCAACAAACTATAGATTACTAAGGGCATTTGTTTGTTAACCAACCAGCAGACCCTCATCCCTAGAAACAGTGCGCATGATGGCTGTGAGAAACGTGAAAAATCAACATCTGAGAACAAGGCATTCTCAATGGGGCAGGCTGATGAGACTGTGGCTTGTATTTTGGACAATAAACTCTATTTATGATGGTCTCCGGTCATTAAGTTGCTCTGCTGTAAGAGAAAACTGAGGCTATTAACTTCTCTAGACAGAACCGGAGGGAAGAACGATCATTTCGTTTATAAGCAGAAGGAACGGTTCTGCTCAATAAAGATCAATTAGACATCTCTGTTAAAAGGCTGTTTGGGAGCGAGGCCAATCAGAATTCCAGTGTGTTCTACCCTTGTGCTGGTGTTCCCTCTGCCCATACCCGACTCTGAGGAAGATTTTTAAGGGACTCTGGATAGCAGAAGTGGCTCTCCAATCTGTGACTAACTGGCACTGGATGGTGGTGCTGGCATGCAGTTGGCTGGGGCACTGCTAAGGACAGCAGACAATTCACACACCACTCTGGGTGCAAATGAGTAGCACTGTCTCCAAGCAGGACACGAAGAATGAGCACAGCTGCCCCAACAGAGGGCTTGGCACTCTGAGCCGTGAATTCCCAGGATGCAGGAAGGTCCCACAGGATGCACCAAACTCCCAAGGGTACCGGAGGATGGAGACCACAGGCCGAAGCCCTGAACACCACACAGCAGTATTTGCCATTTGAAACCTCTTTCTAATTCTAGACACTGTTCTTCTCTTCCTGGCTTACACTGTGTCCTTCATGTAAAATCCATCTTTTCTTGCCCAGAATCAGTTGCTTTCAGAGCCCTTGGTGCATTCTTCTTAGAGTTCTTGATCCATGATTGATTTTCAGATGTTGATCTCTCAAGATGGGAAACTTCTTATTTATCTTTTCTTAGCAAATCCAGGTAGAGTAAGTGACTGTGGCTCTAATCCGTTTGCATTTAAAACAAGATATTGTTGGATTCTATCACTCCCAGTAGTCAGCCACACATCAAAGCCTGAGACTTCTGTGCATCATTTTCCATTTCCATGTACCAAGTCATCACATACTTCACAGGTGAGTAGAGTTAATTTATTATTCCTATGGTTTGTGGGTAAAAACTGAGTATACTGTAGGTATGGGTGTGTTCCCTGCTGTACATCTGTGGTATTAGCCAAGGCTGTGGCTTTCATTGGAAATGCTGTGTCCTTTCACCCACTCACTCACCCACTCACCCACTCACTCACTCGCACAGTCACCCACTCAATCACTCACTCACCCATTCACCCACTCACTCACCCACTCACCCACTCACTCACTCACTCAATCACTCACCCACTCACTCCACAGTCACCCACTCAATCACTCACTCACTCACTCACTCACTGGCACAGTCACCCACTCAGTCACTCACTGCTGGCAGAACCCATTCTGTATGGCTGCAGGGAAAGAGCCCCTTACCTTGATGCTGAGAGACTTTGGCTCCCAGAGTCCCCTCACATTCAGTATCTTATGGTCCCTTCACCTTAAAACCAGTCATGGACTCCTCGAGTGACTGGAGTTACTAGGGCCAGAGCCCCAGAAGCTCTGATTAGCTAGGTTGGGTCACCTGTCCTCAAATGGACAGTTAAATAATATAAAGATATTAAAAACATATAAGAAGCAGAGCAAGGGGATGTATTCAAAGTGGCCATACTGAGAAGAGGAGCAAGGCAGTCCAGTGATTCCCGGCCCCCATCTTTAGGGCTCTAGCATGAAGTGTAGACTTACCGAGAAGGAGAGTGGTTAAGGTGTGATCTGCCCATCACTGACTGCCACTGTCTCAGCTCCAGTCTATCCTAAGAGGTGGGCTCATAAATGGTGTGGAAACTTCCTGGGAGACAAACCCCTCCTCTCTCTGGCACTAAGCTTCAGCCTCTTCCTTCTGTCAACATGAGATGCTGTGAAATATTCCAAGTGGTCGGAGAGCACTGTTTCAGCAGTCTGACAGGCAAATACAAAGTCACAAGTGTCTATGTAGAATACCTACCATCATTCCTGCTAGCCTAGTTACTCTGCATCATATTTCTTAAGCTTAGATTCTTTCTGGCCTCTCTCTGACCTCTAAACCCAGGTTTAAAGATCCCATCTTATTCAATCTCACCCTTGTGGCTGGATGATCAGGAAGAGGGTGTGTGATACTGCAGAGGATGGTCTTGGAGCCATCTTGGAATTCAGCCACCACAGCCAATATGAGGAGCCGAGCTTTGCTTCTGTCTGTTTGCGCCACCCGTGTCTTCCTCACTGTCATTCAGTGGTGTTGACAGGGGATGCTGCAAACCTGGATCTGACTTGGGCCGTGCTCTCCGTGGAGAGGAGCTAAAGGCTAACACCAACTGATTCCTGCTGGGAGCGAGGCTTCATGGTGTCTGGGGAGTCTCATGTAGATAACTGCCTCACTGAGATACCACCTCCACAGGGTGATAGTGAGCATTCAGGTCTTTTCAAATGGCATTCTGTGTGTTCGGATAGGGAACCATAGATGATGACCAGTTACCACTCTATAAATAAAGCAATGGATTGCAGCCTCTCCCACTCACCAGATGACTTGAGTGCATTTGAGTCACCGGGAAGGAGACCTTATAGTCAACAACCCCAAGTGCTGAATCTTCACCTTGCTGTCTCTGGGCTAATGCTTTTCTCTTCTTAGGTGATAAAAATTACTTGGAGGTCCGGGGTTGTGGCTCAGTGGCTAAGCTAACTTATATCACATACATGCAGCCCTAGGGTTAATCCCTTGTTTTGCAAAAAAATTTTTTTGAATCCTTTGTTAAAAAGACAAAATCTGGGGCTAGCAAAATAGCTCAGCAGGTAAAGCTGCCTACAGACTAGCCTAATTCTTGGACTTCTAGCCCTTTATTCCCAGGGTAGAAGGAGAGGGCCAGCTTTGGTCCTCTGATCTCCCCATGTGTGTACTGTGGCACACTCATGCCTCTACCCTCTTACCCCAAACACATAAAATGAAAAATTTAAAAAGAGACAACTTTTGGTTGGCCTAAGTCTGGATTCCAGGGAGGATGTTGGGCTGTATGGAGGAACATTCCAGGCATTTAGCTCCACAGAAGCCTGCTCTCAGGTGTGCCTTTCTATAGGCCAAGGGCAGAGCCTGTAAGAAGGCCTTGACAGTCTGGCATGGGCATAGCTCTTAAAGAGCATCTGCCCTGTTTGGTTCTTTGACCTTGGCTGAGGCTATATAAATATAGAGCTTACTTAGGACAACTGTGTGCTCAAGAGTGGAAACACTCATTGAAGAGGTGTCCTTCCGTACTCTAGGGACTCAGCCTATAAGTGAGCTGGGTCTGGCATGTCTTTGCTGCTATCTGTAGTATGCAGGCATCTTCCTCAGGAGGAGAGACTTCCTGTAAATCAGCTTTCCATTATGTGGTACACTGAGGGCAAATTAAGCTCTTCAAAGATTCAGAATTCCCCGCAGATCACCAGCTATTGCAAGAGGTCATAGTTGATTACCATACAGCCAAGTTTGCAAGGGAATATTTAATTTTATGATTGAGAATCTTGGTACTTAGCAGGAAACCTCTACCCTCCCTTATTTCTGAGGTTAATGCTTTTAAAAATCACTGCCTCATGAGCTCATGCAAATTCAGCCATCTATATAGCTGTCGAAGGAAAGTTTTTAGACAAATTGCTATGCCTTTGCCACATAAATCCTCATAAGATACAGGACCTCAGGAATACTTACAGTTTCCAAGGAGTTTCATATTTTACTAAAAGAGAAAAAAATCAATCTTGAATCTTTTAGTTCAGTGACCAAAGAATCATTTGATTGATTTTGTTCCGCTACGCAGGTGAGCATGCCATCTATCCCGATCGGATGTTATTGGGTTTGAAGTTGAATTTTTCTGAGAAGTACTAATTCAAGTGTTATATGGACAGTACTGTAATACTAGACCCTCTTTACAATTTACACAAATATCACTAGGTAGAGAGTTTCCTTGGAATCTTTTCTCCAATTCAAATTTTGTTTTTGCCACACACAATTCTTCTTCTCAACAGCAGAGGGAGGCAAAGCTTCATCTATTAGTGCCTAAGAGCTAGGCTGTAGGAAGTGACTCAAATAAATTCTGACAAGTGCAATATAGGAGTGTGAGACACACACACACACACACACACACACACACACACACATATAAACACACACACGAACACAAAATTACAATTTGAAAATTAGCTCATTTTACTTCCAGTTCTTAAATGTACCAGTTGAGAACCAAGAAGAAATCTGCAGAGGATATGGGAAGGATATTCATTTACTTTGATCAAATTTGGTGTTTGGGTCTTGATGGTACCCTGGATATTCATGGCCTTAACACCCTTGTCAGACTTTCAATCACCTTGACTGAGCTCTGGGTAATGACCCCACAATGGATGGTATTTTTTTTCTTCAGTAAGGGAAAAGCTGGAGACACCAAAAGCTAGGGAGAGCATGGATCCTGGCTGTGACTGATTCTAAGGCCTCCTGAGCAAGTAGATACCTTCCAGGATTGCCCATTTACACATGCTTGCTGCTGGAAGCATAGGACTAACTGCTTGTGGCCTTTGTGGAAGGCTGTAGGGAGTAAAGAATTCAGGGTCATTTGTTCTAAGCAGCCAGAGACCTCTGTACTCTGGATTTGAGGAAAGTAAAGGAAGAGATGACGTGGAGCCTCTGAATGGACACCATGAGTGAGCAGCCACTGAGTGACTGAAGTGGGCGGAGCTTGCCTGCCACTGGCCTGACGTGCTACCTTGGACAAGACTCTTGACCTTCCCTGTTCCCTGCAGAACAGAGAGTAATGCTATGTTCCTCAGAGACTATTATGAGCACCTAGTGAAGTCTATTTTTGAAATGACCAAGAACTCTAAATCATATACATGAAAAATAGTGTCTGAACTTGAACTGAACTGAAATTCAATGGGAACAGGAAGAAGCATGGCAGGCCAGGACTAGAGTGAAGCAGACAGGGCAGCTAAGGCTCAGAATTTAAGGAGGAATGCTCCCTTGCAGGGTATTTTGATGTCATCTCTGAGTAAGACAAAACCCTATCTCGTTAAATTTTGTTTTCCAGATACTCTGCTTGTCTCATCTATGGCAATCTTGACCCCAAGCATGAGTTCTGAATGCAGTCCATATCGACTGTAGTAAAGCCCACTTTTAACTAACAGTTTACCGAGGCAAGCCCTGAAAGATTATTCTTGGGTTTCCTTCCCACATTTCCCCCCATTTATTTGCAACTTTAAAATAGTCTTCTTGCCTCCATTTAATAGACCGTGTAAGGGAGAAGCATGTAAGGGAGACAGATCCGATCCCCCAAACATGTCTATCTTTTTGCTCAGTTGTGGACCAAGTGTCCTACGACAAACACATGAAATGTAGTTTTGAAATGACCAAGAACTCTAAACTGTGTATGTGGTAAATAGTGTCTGAACTTTAATCAAATGAAATTTGACTGAGACAGAAAAGCCGAGGCCGGCCAAGACTAGAATGGAGCAGGCAGGGTGGCTGAGGCTCAGGAGCTGCCTCTGCCTTACCAGCTCTCTCTCCTATGCTCCAAGCCTGGAGGCATGTGTTGTAGAATATGTCTTCTTCCTCATTTCTGGTCTGCTTGTCAATCTTTAATTTCTTGTTTCCTTTTTGATAAGGCAATCTGGACACTAAATTCCTCTCTTACAGTCTCCCAGTCCAGGGTTGGGGTGTAGCTAAGAAGTAGAGTGCTTGTCTGGTGTGCACAATACTCTGGGTTCCATCCCTGGTACAGGGTGGGGTAGGGGCACAACAAGCATGAACATCTACCTCTAGTTAGTTCCATAAAAGAATCTGAGTGGCAAGAAAGCAGTCCTCATTAGGGATGGGAGAGAGAGGGTATGATCACCTCAGGGACTTCACTTTGAATATACATACCCACATGGTTAACTTACACCCCCTACTTCTAAGATGAGACCACAATATATCTGATGTATGTCAACTGGCTAATTTGACTTATCAGTGTGCCCCAGGGATCTCCAGTAACAAAATGCCAATGTCACTGCTTTTAAAGCCTTCCCATTGTCTACAATAATGACGAGATGGGCTACTTCTTCACTAGCTGATGTCTGTGTCTCTTTTACTCTTGCAAATCATCTACAGTGCTAGTCTCTCTACATTTTCCATTATTTCCTCACATACTTAAGAGCTTAATTTCTGGTCAAAGAGGGTTGTGAGAAGGGAATTTTGGGTACTGGGTAGGAAGAAATGTGTCTCTGCTATTCTTGAACAGCAGGGACACATTAGTATTAGTATTATTAGTATTCAGTGTATGAATACTACTTTTTTCCACTACAAGTTTAAGAGCTGTTAAGTAAAAACTGAAAAAGTTATTTAGAAAATAATCCTTACTAGAACATAACAGTATAAGCATTACTGTTTGGGGAATACCAACTTCACAGAATAACGAGGTATCTGCCCTCACTGAGCTATGTAACCATCCTGCATCTTTGCTCTGCTTCTGAGCCACCGCACCATGGAGACTACAGGACTATGCAGGTGTAGCACCATCCAGTGGCTCTCTGGGGAGGATGGATTTGTTTCCAGGAATGTATACAAAAATCTCTAGGAATTCTGGAGGGGGCAGTTTACTGTAGGCAGAATCCCTGTGTGAACAGCAGGAGAGATCCGAGCCAGTGACATTTCAGTTATTGTTAAAGTGACTCTGTGTGTCACCACAGGATGATGATGCCTGGGGCAACTCGGGTTACTGTTAACTTTTGAATGAATTTGCATTTTATGTCTTACAGTACCTCTGCATATTAGGACAAAATGGAGGCAATATACTGGGAGCAAGTCATTCGCTGTTCTCTAGGCGGTTGCTTACATAACTTTGGGGACCTCTGCCATAACTCTGTGGTCCATAAGTTGGGAACCACTGAGATGGGATATTGGAAAGCTGAGTGCAAATGAAATCATTAACTCAATGTCAGGGCTAGCGTACTCTTTAAAGGAATCCTGGGGTGAATTCTTGCCACACTGAAGATACTTCTGCCATTCCTACTAATGAGCCCAGATGACTCCTCTATGTAACAGATGGGCTTCGCCGGCCACTTATTACTCTTTTTCCCCAGGAAGCCCCACCCTGTGATGAGCCCGGTGTCTTACAGACACTCTCATCCCTATCTGCAAACACTATGCTTATTTCTGCCTCTAAATCTTTGTCTATTTTACTGTATCCCTGTAATTCAGCTTCTGCTCCTATTTCAGTGCCCTTTCTCAAGTTCCCAGAGTCCTTACAGCCAACTGGGGGCCCCTCCCGAGGTGACCTTTCCTTCTGTAGACTTTTGACATCTGCCTCTTGAGGTCACACAGCTGTCTTGTTCCTTCATCTTGGGTTGTTAGTGTTTTTTCAGCTAAAACCTAAATTTTCTGACATTGGTCATGCTCAGAGCTCCTTAGAGAAAGGTGCCAGACATACTGCAGTGTAACAGCATATAACTGGCTGTATAACAGGAAGAAAAGTGGGGAGGAGCTTAATTACGCATGCTTGGCCAGGGGTGGTGGTAAATTTCATAAACTGGATATTCTATGGATGATTTCAAAGATTCTCTTATCTATCAACTCAGTCATCCTATATTATTTGGTTCTCATTTGTATCCACAAATGAGAATTAAAATGATCTGAAAAATACCTGTATTAAATATATACAGTCTTTTTTTTTTTTGGTTTTTACTTCTAAATAAGACAGTGTAGGGGCTATTTGCATAGCATTTGCATGGGACTAGGTATTGCAAATCATCTAGAAGGTTAAGGTAAATGAGAGGGTGTGTGGGAGTTATATACAGACACTGTAGCACTTAAATAAGGGACATAAAGCCCCTTAGCTTTTGTTCTCCTTTGTGGGTCCTGGAATCAATCCTTTGGGTACCAAAGGATGACTGTGTATGATGTACTGGCTATGTGCCAAGCACATTCCTATTTGGCAAAGTAGAGAAAAACTTTAGTTTTCTGGCAGTGACGAATGGGCCCATTCTCTGGAGAAAGGATCCTCATGCTTGCTGGCAATGGCTTTGAAGATGCTGGATTTTGTTTGTTCTCTGTGCTCTTATCCCAGATTTTGCCCTCTCTGCTCCTGTATATGTTCTGTGGTCCAACATTCAGTGTTTACAGGAGGTAGACAAGTATCTGGGGCAGTATTTCACCAATAATTCTTTTCTTTGAGAAGCTTGATAACTAATATAGAAATCAAGTCAGTTGCTTAAACAACTGAGTTAGTGTGTCTGCAGCAGGCGTAGAGGCCCAGGTCTTGCTGATCACGTTGCTCTGTGTTTTGGGCTCTGGGGCTTGGCCTGGGATGTCTGCTAGCTGACTTTTCTGGATGATGCCTGTACTTGTTCTGTGTTGAGTTGGTTTTTTTCTATGTGGACTTTTTTTTTTCTGGCCTTTGGGTTAAAGGCAGTTATTTAATGTATACAGGCCACTGGGCAACTGGTAAATAGTAGAAGTTTAGGGGATTTAATATCTTGGGAGAATTTATACCAATTACTTAACTGCCTGAGTACCAAGTTCTTTATATTAGCTTTATAATAAGATATGGTGGGTTCCACATTTATCCCACAAAGACAGGCTTACCCAAATCATCTATATTTCAGCAGGCAGTGCCAAACTTCAGGCCTCAGAAACACATTTTAGATAATTTTTGCCATGCCATATATTTTAAGTATCATTAAAAAGCCATTTTCTTACTTTAAAAATATGTGTGCAATATATTTTATGAAACCTATAACAAGTCTATGAAAAATTGATTATTTTTTCCACAGGGATACGTTCAAATGATTTTCATTCTGCTCACCCAGTGCAAAATCCAGTGAACATTATGTCTTTTATCTTATTTACTCCCTCTCATGTGTATCATCACCACGTTCCCAAGAAAGAGAAACGAGCCTCTCTGTTTGGGTAGCCAAATAATTTCCTGTTGTGGGCAGAGGAGTTGATGCAGATCTAGGATGGGATACATGGCTTTCCCTTTCAAATGCCTTATTTGCCTAGTCTTCCTCCTTCCCATCAGCTTCACCTGAGCTGGGTCAGGAGCACAGCAGTGAGTGATGGGCAGTAAGGGTGTGGATAGAACATCTGTGTGATGGAAATGGGTCACGTGAGGGCCTGAGGATGATGGGAGCAGCCTCACAGGCAAAGGCACTCCTTGTTCTGTCCTAGTGTGGGATTATTAGTTAAAGGTGCAAATGACCCCAATTTACTTAGTCTCTGCAGCTCTTTAGTACACAGGCTGCAAGCTGCTTTGTAATGCTGTATTCTCTAGTGACTGTTTTCTCCTTCCTCCTTAGGATGGAATCATGGCAGGAGACACCACTTGTGACACCCTTGGAACAGACCGATGGGGAACTGGACAGCTTGGAGGAGAGTGCCAAGTCTGAGTATGGAGCCCCATCCATCCTCAGGGTGGAAGTACAAATGGCCTTGGGTGGGGACACTTCTTACCCTTATCTCATACACACGGCCTCAGACAAGGTGGAGAAGCTCAGCAGCCTGTGTAATTCACTTTGAGCAGCCGAAGAGGAGAATCCAGGGAGCAGGATTCACTATGCATGCAGTCAGAGTAGCTGGGGGCATCAGTGCCAGGGTCTGACCTGTGACCCTGCTGAGTTGTGATTGAAGTGGCAATGGACAGGGGAACATATAAACTAGGGCCATAAGGACCATGGCCAGGCATTTGACCTGATGACAATAGACAGACCATAATGTAAGAGAGATCTGAGAGTATGCCTTGTCCTGAAGGTTTTCCCATAGTCAATCTAGAATCTTGGAGTTAGGTGCTTAGTGAAAACCCTTTGGCAGTTGCAGGGGAGAGAGTGGGTATGGAAGGTTCTGGAATCTTGAGCCTATTTCTGAAGAGCCAGGTGGCCCCAGCTGGAGTATTTACCTAGAGAGAGCTGCTAGGTAAGATTTGCTTTTTCTTATAAACAAAAGTCATAAGATGTAAAATTGACTGTCTTAGTAATTTTAATCATGTAGTTCAGTGAAACATGCTCACATCAGGTGGGAAATGACTC
Source organism: Sigmodon hispidus (assembly GCA_004025045.1). Classification (NCBI taxonomy): domain Eukaryota; kingdom Metazoa; phylum Chordata; class Mammalia; order Rodentia; family Cricetidae; genus Sigmodon; species Sigmodon hispidus. The sequence goes on along the minus strand of PVIH01014000.1, from coordinate 41,026 downwards.
CAAAGACTTGTCCTATAGAGCCATTCTAAGCCCTATGCAAAGACTCCCATCCCATTCCTCCCAGCTCTCTGCCTGCCCCCAGCTTCTTTATAGCTCTGAATCTGATTACTCAGAAAGATTTATCTTTTTGGAAAACCATTCATCTGTCACCTTTCTTCATCATCCTTCCTGGGACACTGAGGAGTCTGAGGTGCTGGGAAGCAAAGTTGTGCTGTGGAGACGTCTCACACACACTTAAGCCAGGTGGCTGGACTCACAATGTTAGCACTACTGGCTGTGTGGGGCACTGGTTTAGTTCAGTGCCTCAGTTTCCTTGTCCATGAGGGAACAAGGCAGTAAGAGGTTTTATATTTCAGCCTTGTAAGGACTGTGTGAGGTAGGGAGTAAATAGCTTGAATAAGGCTGCCTCTCACATAACCCCCGCTGTTGTTGCCATTACCTGACTCTTTTACATGAGCCATCTCCCTGAAGGAAGATTTCTCCTTGTCTTCCCATAGCCAATGTCCAGCTGCTGGATTCTCAGGCATTTCTCACCTAAGACCAACTTGGGCTGTCTTCCCAATCTTCCTCCCATGGGGCATGCCACTGTTCTGAAGATGTTTCCAGACCTTGATGTTCAAGGGGAAAATGAACAGTACATGGAGGACAGGTGTCTGTTCCACTAATTTATCAAAGACAGGCACTTTCTATGAGGAAGTGCTAGGGACAGTGAATGACAACCGAGCCAGGGTACCTGCTGTCAGCCTGTATTGTAGCAGCACACACTTTTGCATGAAAACCTTTCAACACTGAAAATTTTTTATTGGTCTTGGTACAGCCTGGGATGATACAAAGTTTTCCTAAAAGTGCTCAGGTTTGGAAATGAAACGCTTCAGACTTGTTGGCAGTGGCTTTGAAAAATGGCTTGTGGGGCTGGAGAGATGGCTCATCGGTTAAGAGCACCGTCTGCTCTTCCAGAGGACCCGGGTTCGATTCCCAGCACCCACATGGCAGCTAACAACTGTCTGTAGTTCCAGTTCCAGGCAAACACCAAGGCAAATAAATAAATAAATAAAATTAAAAAAAAAAGAAAAAGAAAAATGGCTTGTAACAGTAGTTGCTAAAAATGGTGTGGAAATATTGGCGCTTTCAGGTAGAATAAATGTATCTTAAAACTTGGTACCTGAAAAATTATCTCAAGTTCTTATTCAAAGATCTTTCATTTAGTGCATATGTTTAGAACTTGCTGAGGATGATACAAAGTTTGTTTATTCATGTGTCAGTCAGATGTCTGGAGGAAGGTGGGGTTTTACCGGTAGCCACTTATTTGGACTTTCCTGTTCAGTATGAGCAAGTGACATACAGATACAACAAGGTGGCTATGGTGGTGTGGAGATGAGTTTTGTCAGGGAAGAAAATGGGATGCACCATTAGATTCAGATGCCCTGGGGCTTACCTGTCACAGGCTAGGGTTAGGTTTCACTGTTCTGACAAAACATCCAAGCAAAACAAGGGGGCGAGATGGATGTTAGTGTTTAGTTTTTGAGAAACATCTTGGAGAGGGCATAGCAGTCATAGTTCACTGAATGACATCCAGGCCAGGGTAGAGAAGGTCTGCACTGGCAGTTTCCTCCTCTTGACTGTTCCCAGAGGCCCCAGACTACCGGATGGTGTCTCCTGCAGTCAGAACTGGTTTTCCTTGCATAAAATGCCTTCATTGATGTGAGTTGTGCTTCCTAGCACCCCACCTAGGTGGCTCTAATCCAAACAAACAGGACTTAGAAAGTAGAAAAAGAATCTGAGTCAGTGCACTGGTACTGTCTGCTTTCTCTCTATGTCTCATATTGTAGCCATTGCTGTAAAGTATAGCATTTCTTTCATTGGATCCAACAAACTCATTATCCATAGACATTCTCTAGCATGATACTTGTGGACGCCATAGGCAGTGGCCACAGCTGACAGGTGATCTGTACCTCATGTGCTGTTCAGAACTTTGGTAGCCTTTAAAGGTGCTAGGAAGCTATAGCCAAATGGTTGTTGCTGATGCTGCCCACCATTATTGCCACTTCCTTGGGACTGAGACCCTTATTCTGTTCAAGTAGGGGTAGAAAGCACTTAGGTTTAGAGAATCAGAGCCTCTGACCCTAAGAAATGGATTGTAAAGATCTGGGCCAATTTTAACAACCATGCTGCTGTCCTTTCAAACCTCTCTTGCAGCTTTATGTGGTTTGGTAATTTCTAGGTAAGGTTTGAAAGAAATTTCCCAGAAAAGACAGAATCTCATGAGAAAGCTTTCTTGCCAACCCTTCCTTCAGTGCTGAGGCAATAGGCTGTCTATAAGAACAGCTAGTGTATCACCTTGAGTTAAAAAGACAATAGGTTGTCACCAACACAGAACTACCTGCTCCAAGAATTCCTATAGATGTGTTCATCACGTTGCCTGTTAGCTGTGAAAGTTGAAGTTTCTATGAAGCAATCTTACATGCTGTGACAATGTCAGCTCCAGATTTGGGCATAACGAGGCTGAAGACACAGATGTTATGATGGTTGCCAGGTACCATATTTGTGGAGCAGTTGGGTGAGGAAGAGAGAAAGATGAGGACTGGGTTTTGAGATGCTGTCAAATCTACAGGTCAGACAAGAGGAGAACCTGGGAGGGAGGGAGTAGCTGACGGTGTGAAGGGAGAATAGGAAAGCTCTAGATGGGGAAGGCTTCCCAGGAAGATGGAAATTCTCATCATGCCGCGGGTTTCAGATTGCATGAACAGGACAATGATAGTGTTTTCAGATAAGTCGACCAGAGACCACCACACAGATAGTCTTAAAACAGAAAGAAAAGGCTTTATTGCCAGCCATCAACTGCATCATTTGCCCAAATCATGCAGCCCTGAGCTTTATGCACAAAAACCACATCTTGGCTGTCATACTTCAGTTAGTATGAAGCAGAATTACAGAATCAAAAAAAAAAAAAAAAAAGTTAGCCACTCAGGGACTTTCCTGGACTATGGACTAAGCCGTTGTTTCTGTTTTGGCAAGTATTGGTGCCTATTTGTTAAGCTTTAGGTCAGAATGGTGCCTCTAACATGGTGTCAGTTGTGTCAACATGGTATAGATTCACTTATGTGTGGATGTCAGTTAAGTAATTGGCAAGTGAGCTATAATCCATATAACCAGAGAAGGCTATATAGGAAGAGCATAAGGGGACTAGGGAAATTTTTTTTCTAGTTCCACGTTATTTGTCTGTGAATCTCATGATTTCATTTTGTTGTTTTTTTCTTCATAGATTTTTATTGATTCTTTAGAAATTTCACATCATGCACCCCAATCCCACTCATTTCCTAGTTCTCCCATATCTGACCTGCACTCTTATAGCTTCCTCCTGACAAGAAATGTTCTTCCATCTTTCCTGCATTTCCTGCATCTCCATCACCACATATTTATTTGTCATAGTGGCCTTAGGAGCTGGGGTATGTGCCATGCAGTGTACACTTTTGCCTGAACAACTTTACTTGCAAATGTTCATGAGTTGTTGGTCTGGTTCAAGGTCTTTGGCTTCTGGCTTCTGGTATACCATCAATACTGGATCTCCACTAAAATTTCTCTCATCCTCCTATTACCCTGAGTCATGAGGATCCTTCACCTGTGGTTCCACAGTACTGGTTTCCTCATGGCTCTAGCAGGTTAGAGATGAGGTCGATGTTGGAGTGAGCCAACTCAAAGCCTGTGTTGTAAATGAGTTGGTCATTCTAGGCCTATACTAGGATTGCCCACCTCAGGAAAGAATCAGGACCAGATCTCTTGCACTCATGGTGAGGGGTGGAGCCAACTCTTCCACACGTGGGAGCAGTTATCCAGTTGTGGTGGTTGGGGGTGGAGAGAAGGGAGAACCAAAATTCTCTTGGAACTGTTGAGGCTCAGGACTGGGTCTTCTGTGCCCATGTTATTGGGGCCAATTTTCCAGGGATGTGGTGGGGGGACTCTCCCACTGAGGTGTATTATGGGAGGTGGGGTGGGGGTAGGGACAGGACTAGTTCTCTGGTGCCAAGGCCACTAGGACTAGCTCTCTCATGGCTCCTGGAGGTAACACAACCCACAGAGATCAACACAGATCCTAGCTTTGATAGGACTATGGATCCAGGCATGGCCTCTGCTGCAGCTTGGGTCTGATGTCACCATGGCCTTGGATGGCAGTGCAGGCAACTCAGTATGCCCCAGCAGCATGGTCCTCAGACATCAACATAGCCTCAAGTGGGGGCACAGACCACAAATCTCTGCACAGCCTTTGATGGTACCATGGGTCATGGACATCAACACAGTTTCCAGCTACAGTAGGGCCTTAGACTCACACATGACTCTTGGCTACAGCTTGGGATGGACAACAGCGTGGCCTTGGTTGGCAGCACAGGCCACTAAGATCAGTAGGGCCGCAGTAGTAGCATGGCCCTAGGATATCAACTTGTCTCTGGTGGTGATCCAGACCATGGAAATCTGAACAGCCTTTAAAAGTAACACGGGCCACAGACATCAATACAGACCCAGCCAAAATAGGGCTATGGACTCAGACATGGCCCTTGGTCTCAGTTCAGGGCTCAGATGTCACTATGGCCACTCAGATTAGCATGGCTCTGACAACAGTGTGGCCTTCAGACACTAACATGGTTTTAGGTGGTGGCCCAGACATCAGGCATCCTCATGGCTTTCAGTGGTAGCAAAGGCCATGAACATCATGACAAACCCCTTCTGTAATTGGGCCATGGACACAGACATGGCTGTTGGCTGCAGCTCAGTTCTGGACATCACCATGGCCTCATGTGGCAGCTCAGACCACTCAGATTAGTATGGCCTTTGCAGCAGATATCAAAATGGCCTCAGGTGATTTTATTTATTTTTTTAATGGCTTTGTAATAATTTATTGCATAAATATACCACATATTCTTTATGCATTCATCCACTGATAGACATCTAGATTGCTTCCAATTATGAATAAAGCAATAGTGAGGGCCATACTGAGTGGCCTGCACTGCCACCCAAGGCCATGATGACATCTGGGCCCAAGCTGCAGCAGAGGGCCATGTCCTACTGTAACTGGAATCTATGTTGATGTCTCTAGATTGTGCTACCACTAGGGGGCCATGGCAAAGCTGGCCCCAGTGGCCTGGGCACTAGAGAGCTGTTCCTGCCTTTAAGCAGGCTACCTCAGCAGGAGAGCTGCCCACCCCCTCCATCCTGGGAGAACTGAACATGTTTGAGCAAGTGTCTTTGTAGCAGGATAATTTAATAGGAAAGGAAAAAAAGTTTTTTTGAGAAAATCCTCTAAGTATGAAGCAATATCAGGAGGCCAGGGTATGAAGATGCTTATTCAGAGTTGAGTCAAGCTGGGTAAAAGGCTCTGGCCATCTTGATTAGGTTCTTGAATGTGGAATGTCTCTCTATATATCCTGCATTTAAACATTTGATCACCGGCTGGTGGCACAGTTTGAGTAACTTTTAGGAAGCGAGGTTTGGCTTCAGGAGGTGAGTTATTGGAGATCAGGGGATGTGCCCAGCCTTGGTTCTCTGTCTAGCTAGATGTAAGTGAACTGCATATACTCTCCCACCACAGGGTTGCCAGGGACCACATCTTTTCTGCCACAATGTATCCTCTCACGCTCTGAGCCCAAATCAGTCAATCTCCTTTAAGTGGCTTCCTTTCAGAGATGAAAAAAAACCAGCACAGGTGCCTATAGAATGACTAGACTTACTTCTCTGCCTGCCTCCTCCACCCCCAGGCCCACCTTTGGTTGTATGACGTTGTGTGCCTTCCCAGGGGTTCCCTTCTTCCAGCTGACTTTTCAGACTCATGCTCCAATCTGGGCACACCTCTCTCCTTAGCTCTTCCCTGTGAGATTTACCCTGACAGTGACCTACAGAAGAATCAGTGGATGCCTCTCTAGTAAACTCTTTGAGATCAAATTTCTTTTATGTCAGTGTCTCAGATTTTATGACCTCGGTCAACCCCTCAGCTCCTCATGGGCAGAAGTGTATCTCACTCATCTCAGGGATCCATCTGAAGAGTAATGTATGGCTGCTAGTGATCATGTGGGGTGTGGGTTCCCTTCATAACTTGGTAACCCAGCTGATCTGCTGCTATTCCAGCCTCTTAAAACATAGACCTCAGTGAGGGGGGAAAGCATTTATGCAATTTAGCAAGATACATTTTAGTCTATACTGAGTCTGTGTCTCATAGCAGTGTCTACTGTCTGAGAAATATGTGTGATATACAAATGGGGTAATTGCCTATACCAGCTTAATGACAAGCATTTAATTCTGAGTATGTAAGTCCTTCTAGGAATATGTACAAGTTGGCATCTCACATGACCAAGGCTCACCTGCCCTGGGGCTTTGAGCACGATCTTCCTATGTTGGATGGTGGTATAGAGATACATCTGGAGAGGTTGAGTCCCTGCCAGCATTGACTTTCCAGCTGTACATGAGGACTGGAGAGTGGCACTCAGCAATTACAGATTGACAAGTTGGTTTAATATCAACTTCAGCGAGGACTTCAGAAACGAAGTTGCAGAATTGATTAAGTCATACAGCTTTACTGGCTCTAATGGGGTTTGGTGGAGAGGAAGGTTTCCCAGGGCATGGGACTTTAGGGTTCAACTTTGGAGTCCGTGAAAAGAGCTGATATTTTTACCTGTAATTGTGCTGGAGGTGGGGCATCTCTGATTATAGCTTCAGACCTTTGAATGTGGCTGGAGATCGGGGAAAAGCTTTAGAATTAGCAGAAGAAAATGAACATGAAGACAAAAGCCAATAAGTGGTCATGGAGCTGCCAGGAGTGAAGGCACTAACGAGACAGGATTAGTTCTTACTGACAACTCGAAATTGCCTGGAACATTATAAAAATCAATCAGCCTGTTCAAAGCAGACTCACAGTGACCACTGGATAGTGTGATGTTTGCAATTTGTCTGGACACAAATTTAGAAAAGCCAGGAGAGACTTAGCCTAATATGTAGCATTTGGCTGGTACTAAGTTTTAAAGAGATGGCTCAAGATGAGCTTTTATTTTTTCCCAGCAATCTTAAAGCCAGAAAAACTGAAATTAGTTGATGGCTCATTTCTCTACCCAACCTACTGTCATTTTGCTGTCGTCACCAAGTATAATGTATACATTTTAGTGTTTTCTCCATTGACTTTTTTCGTGGCTTATAATTCTGCTATCATCTCCCTAGAGGCTTTTAATGCTATCATTATAGCCCTCAGCATTTTGAATTCAAATAAGTATAGGAAAATATTAGCCTACTAAATTTATTATTTAAGAGACATGATGGAATTTGAATCCTTTGGGAGAGGCAGATGAGTAAATCTATAATTGTAGAAGAGAGAAAAATGTGGTGAGTGAGGTGTCTGATCACACAGTGGCCGCTGGCTTGACAAGACAAGCCTTGTTTGCTTATTAATTGTGCTGTAGTTTTATCTGAAGTGTCCCCAGAAGACCAATGCACCAAGGACTTGGTTTCCAGCCTCTGATGTTTTTGGGAGTGAGAGAATCTTTAAGCTGTGTGTGGTTTATTAGGAAGCAGTTAGGCTACTGGAACAATGCCCTTGGAGAGGCTTTTGAGATGTTCATCTTCTCTCTAACTACTAGGAAGAGAAAGAGCCTCCATTGTGTCCTGATGCTCTGTAGTATCATGAGTTCAAAACAACAGACAGGAAGTGAATACAGACTCGGCATTAGGACTTAGCACATGGACAAAGTTTTGGTAAGTAATTACTAAAGCTTTTCCATGTACAAATACACATGAGCACACATACACATACACACAGAGGCAGACATATAGACACAAAATGGCACACATACGCAGAGAAGAGGAGGGAGAGAGAGACAGGGAGCACTCCTAAGTAGAGACAGAATCACAGAATCACATAGATGCTTATATTAATTTTTTGCTGATTGGCCTTAGGCCCAGGCATAGCTTGCTACCTCTTTACCCTTAAACAAACCCATCTTTCTTATCTCCTTCAGTCATGCAGCTTGGTACCTTTTCTTAGAGCAGCAATTCAGCTTCTTTCCTCTGCATCTGCTGCCGTCTCCTCATCGTGTCTCTGTTGCATCCCTGTGGCATCTGTATTCTGCTCTGAGATGTTTCCAGAGTTTTTTTTTTTTTAGTCTAGTAGCCCCACCCATACTTCCTGTTTGTCTTTGGCCAATCAGCATTTTTATTAAACTAGTAGGCGGGACAATTAATGTAATAACATAATCCCACTACAAGATGTCCTGATGATATGAACAACCTGATGTCTGAGAAAGTTACAAATAGTCAAGTTGCTAAGTTGAGTCTTATCACCAAGACCTTGAGTCCTGGGAGCCCAGTGAAGTCTGTGGAAGTTCTCATATATAGAACATGTGTCCTTACAAATGTTTATCACGGGACTGACAGCCTGAATGAATAGAATACTTCAGCCTAAGGGATCTCTGGTTAGATGTGTATCTTACATTTCTCTTCCATTTATGGGAAGGGGCCAGTGTAGAACATGCTTCTTCAATGATTGCTTTGCTCATCAAAGGACATTTGGTGGTGGAAGTTGAGACAGTGTGGGATTTGTTACCTGTGGACCTTCTACCTTCTATCACTGTAGAAGACAGGGGTATTGCTTTGACATTTACATGGTTCAGAGCCTTTCTTCCCATTGTGAGGAGAAAGACCTTAAAAGATGTGAGGTGGCCAGCTGACTTAAATGACATCTGCAATATAAAGAGGAAAAAAAAATACAGTTTCATTAATATGCCTGAAGCTCAACTGATTCTCCACCAGGACCCCTGCTTATTTGCAGAAAAATAATAGCAATATCTAGTTAAGTGCAGTTTAGAACTTGGTCTGTGCTAATGATTATAAAAAAGTCCCTTTAGACCAGTAGTTCTTAACCTGAGAATTGAGACTCCTTTGGGTGGGCGTGCCAAATAACCTTTACACAGAAGTCACATATCAGATATCCGGAATATTAGATATTTACATGATAATTCAGAAGCGTGGCAATGAAAATAATTTTATGGTTTGGGGTCACCACAACATAAGGAACTGTACTAAAGGGTCACTACATTAAGCAGGTTGAGAAACCACAGTGCTAGAAAGTAATCATTCTTCTTTTTTTAAAGATTTCTTTACTTATTTTGTATACAATATACAGAAGAGGGTACCAGATGTCATCATAGATGGTTGTGAGACACCATGTGGTTGCTGGGAATTGAACTCAGGACCTCTGGAAGAACAGTCAGTGCTTTCAACCTTTGAGCCATCTCTCCAGCCCTGAAAGTAATCATTCTTAGAGCAATAATTTCATTAATTTTCTATCATAGAGTCCTGATTTCCCCACATCTAACTTAATACCTGAGCTTATGGCTAAAGAGAGATTTGGGTCCCTCATATGACCTTATGGCATGTGCAGATTTCTTTGAAATACTTTGGGTTCATGGCAGGTAGATGAAATCACTTTTTTTTAAAAAAAAAAAAAATACGTGTGGCCCAGCACTTATTTTCCTGATATATTTAGTTCCCATGTAAGATTTTGAGAAAGGAGTCTTCTATTAAAACACCTAAATTATGTATCGAAAACACTTCAAGGCCCCCTAGCTAGGAATGCGACTTAAGGGTGAATACTACTGTCCTGCCACACATCGGGCATTTTAAGGGTATCGTGACACCTGTTGCTAGGTTTTGTTGCAAGAACTGGGCTGCCCAAATCTTTTAGTCATGTCCAATTTTGTCATCATTGGGTAAATGTGGAAAAATTTTTTCAGCATGTCCAATATGTTCTGTACAAATGTATCAATTTCTCCATAACTGTCCTCCAAAGGGAACATAATAGATTTCATGGTTCAATGGTGAGGGAAGGGCTAACTAGCCACATGACTCCGAGTACATCATTTTAGTAACTGCTTCCTTTTCGGAAGAAAGAGCTGGCCTCAGAGCCTCACAATTCCCCTTTTTATCCCAACTAAAAGAGAGTTTCAGACTTGTTCTGTGAATGAAGCATCTTTAATAATTCTTTTCTATATCGTTTGAGTTTCTTAGATAAGTTTTCCCTCATGTTCTATTATACACAATAGGTTAGAGGGCCCTTAGATAAGAGAAGGATTAAACAGAGCTGAAAATCTTAAGAATTATTAATAATAATTATTATAAATATAGTAGCAGTCAGTACTCATTAGAACCTGGGATCTAGGCATTGCTTGGAACATTTCTCATTTATTAACTCTAATTCTTGCTACATTATAAATATGTAGAAATTGAGGCCCGGGGAGGTGAAGTGTGTGTTCAAGATCATACTTGGCTGAGTTTGATTCAAACCCAGGGCATTTGCTCCCACAGCCCCGGCTCCTAACTAGTATGCTTCATAAGAATTGTCATTCTTTACTCCAGGCTGTTTTCTGGCCTCAAGCCTGATAGTTCTCTCTGCTTTAATGCTTTCCATGTTATGATCATCCATCTGCCTGCATTAAAAAAACATCTTGTCATCAATGTCCCAAAGCAAAGATCTGGAACATGTAGTTCTTTAAAAGCAAGGCATAGGCTTGGATGTAGCTCAGTTGGCGAGTGTTTGCCTCACATCCTCCAAGCCCTGACATTGATCTCCTGTACCAAATAAACTGGGTGTAGTACCTCATTCCCTAATCCCAGAATTTTGGACAGAGAAGGAGGGTCATAAATTCAAGGTCATCCTTGGCTACATAGCAAGTTTGAAGTCAGCCTGAGCTGTGTGAGACCAGGTCTGAAAAAAAAAAAATAAAAAAAAAAGTAAGGCAGATAACCTACGGGGTTTATGAAAAGTCTTCATCTAGGGATTGTTTCTGCTCATTATGTTGTCATGAATTGTCCACCCTAGATTTTTCACCATGTTGTCATAGACTGATAGACTGTCCATCCTAGATTTGTGTGGCTGAGATGTGAGTTAAAGGAGACATTAATTCAGTCATCCATTTTTCGACCATTAAATGCCTATGATTGCTATGGTATCATACCAACATTTTGTCAGCCAGAAAGACATATACCCACCTGTTTGGGATGTATTTGGTAAAGAAGGGATGTTTAGTTGTGAAGCACCAGCTGTGTACCAGCTTCTGATTCTTTTGGAAAGCTATTGCAGTTGCCCCTATTTGGTGGATGGATGCTGAACTACAGAGAAACTTGCCGATGGTCCCACAGCCAATAAAGGCAGGGCTAGCTATTAAACCCTGAGCATGTGACAGAGGAAAAAATCAGGCTTAGCGAGGTTTATTACGTTAGATCTTGTAGAGTCTGCAGAAATGAAGAGCTGTGAGTTTTCAACTACTTTCCATATTCTAAAAGACATTCCTTTAAACGAGAGGCTAAATGCATAGTTCTCTCAATGTCTATAGAAGGGTTGGTTCTAGAGTCCTTCCTATATGCGAAGTGCTCAAGTGTCTTATATAAGATGACATAGTATTTGTATATGACCTTTGTATATCCTCCTGTGTATTTCTGTTCAGTGTAGCCTATTTGTAATACCTGATGAAATGCAAGCATCACGTAGTTGTCTTAAGTCACACAAATAGTGCAGTTGTAGTGATTTTAATTGTCAGTTTGTTGAATCCTTAAATATACTAATCTAACGAGTTGAATATATGTGAGAAGTTAGCTTCCTATTTCCTCTCAGTAATTCACTACTTGGTGGCCTGAGACCTTTGGATTCTGCAGGAAGTTTTCTGCCCTTGCTTTAATCCTGCCAGAAGTCTCCAAATTCCCCAAGGGCTGGAGAGCAAAAGAATACTGGTGGAAGACTAAAGCTGAAGAGATTGGGGTGATCTGCCACTTAACATTCATGGAGCTATTCTGACAGGTGTAAGATGGTATTTCAGAGTTGTTTTGATTTGCATTTCTCTGATGGCTAAGGATGTTGAACAATTCTTTAAGTGTCTTTCAGCCATTTGAAATTCTTCTGTTGAGAATTCCCTAGTTAGCTCTGAACTCTGTTTTTAAATTGAATTATTTGGTTTTTTGGCCTCTAGTTTCTTGAGATCAGTCCTCTGTCAGATGTAGGGTTGGTGAAGATCTTTTTTTCATTCTGTAGGCTGTTGTTTTTTCTTACTGACCATGTCCTTTGCCTTACAGAAGCTTCTCAGTGTCAGGAGGTCCCACTTATTAATTGTTGTTCTTAGTGTCTGTGCCACTGGTGTTGTATTTAGGAAGTGATTGCCTGTGCCAATGCACTCAAGGGTATTTCTCACTTTCTTTTCTATCAAGTTCATGGCTAAAATAAAAAATACAGATGACAACCTATGCTGGAGGGGATATGGAACAAGGGGAACATTCCTCCATTGCTGGTGGGATTGTAAACTTGCTCAGCCACTTTGGAAATCAGTATGGCAATTCCTCAGAAAACTGGTAATCTCTCCAAGGATCTAGCAATACCACTATTGGACATATACCCAAAGGATGCACATTCTTACCCCAAGGGCATTAGCTCAACTATTTCATAGCAGCATTATTTGCAATAGCCAGAGTCTGGAAACAACTGAAGAATAGATTTAAAAATGTGGCACACATTTTTAAAATTACACAATGGAGTACTACTCGGCAGAAAAAAACCCAAAAAAAACAAAAAACAAACAACCACATCCTGAAATTTGCAGGCAAATGACTAGATCTGGAGAGTATCACCCTGAATGAGGTAACACAGGCCCAGAAAGATAGACATGGTATGTACTTACTCATAAGTGGATTTTAGACATAGAGCAAAGGATAACCAGGCAACAATCCACAAACCTCAAGCAGCTAGGTAATAGGGGAAACTTAAGAGAAACATCCGTGGATCCCCCTAGGAAGGGGAAATAGAGAAGATCTTCTGAGTAAATTGTAATCCATTTACTCAGGTAAAAAGAGAAGGTGGGAAGAAATCATGAGAGAAGGAGATGGATGAGTGGGAGGAACAACAGAGAAGGAGAACAAAGAAATGGATATCTTGGTAGAGGAAGCCATTGTGGGGTTAGAGAGAAACCTAGTGCTAAGGAAATATCCAAAAACCTACAAAATGTTTTTGGTGGCTAGGGCTCCGAGCAATAGTGGAGACGGTGCCTAAACAAGACTTGCCCATAATTAAATGAATGACCATCCTAATTGTCATTGTAGAACCTTTATCCAGAAATGGATAGAACAGAAGCAGAGATCCATAGCTAAGCACCAGGTTGAGAGGAGAGAGTATATAAGCAAAGGGATCAGGATCATGAGGAGGAGATCCACAGAGATGGCTGACCAAACCTATTGGGAGCTCACTAGGTCTGAAATAATCACTGAGGAACCTTCATGGAAAGGAACTAAACCCTCTAAAGGTAGATGACAGTCAAATGGGACAGTTTGTGGAGCCTCTTGCAGTAGGATCAGAGTTTATTCCTGGTGCATGACTAACATCTCAGAGCCCATTCCCTACAGAGGAACACCTAACCTAGCCTTGATACTGGGCAGGGAGGGACTGGGATCTACCTCAACTGGATATGCCAGACTGAACTGACCCACGTTGGGATTCCTTGAACTCCCAGGGGAATGGATGGAGGGGAGGGGTGGAGACTGAGGGAGGACCAGGAGGAGGAGCAGTAGAGGGTATGGGAAAAAACTTTACACACACACACACAGAAACACACACACACACACACACATACACACACACACTCAAAATAGTTCATAGGAAAAAAATTCATGGAGCTAGACTCTCCCTGGGCCCAGCTGGCAGACAAACTCCTTGGAGATCTGCTTTCATTTCATCTGTAACAGTGTCAACCTTTCTAATACTGTGGCTCTTTAATACACTTCCTCATGTTGTGATGACCTCACTAATAAAATTACCTTTGTTGCTATTTCATAACTGTAATTTTTCTACTGTTCTGAATTGCAATGTACATATCTGATACACAGGATATCTGAGATCCCTGTGAAAGGGTCACTGAACTCCCAAAGGAGTTGCAACCCCCAGGTTGACAACCACTGATCTACAAGATCACATTGGTTGCCTTGAAAAATATTATAATTTCTAACTCACAGACTATAATAGTCATCCCTTTAAAGTACACAGTAGTAATCTCTAATGCATTTATATTAATTCTAGAGCCCTCTTTCTCATCCCCAGAGAAGCAGCACACCTAAACCTCCTATTCTATCTCACCACGCTGGCAGTCACTACTCTACTTTTTTGTTTGTTTCTGGATTTGTCTGCTTTGGACTTTTCATTTAATGTAATGAGTTGGCAGTTTATTCATGTTATGCCTTAGTATTTCACTCTTCATGGCTTAGTAATGTTCCATTATATAATATATCACATCAAATTTAGGGTTTGGGAAGATATGCAGACAGCTGTTGTTTCTGTATACCTTTTTCCTTGCTTGGGTGCTGGATGATTGTGTGTGTGTGTGTGTGTGTGTGTGTGTGTGTGTGTGTGTGTGTATGTGTGTGTGTGTATAAAATCAGTTCTTACATAGAGCAGGTAGGCTTAGTGTAGCTCTTCAGAAGACTGATTCTAGTTTAGGCATATGACCAAAACTTTTGGGCTTATCAAAACCAGTCTGCTTTTTGGCTGGGGTGCTGGGGTGCCTGCTTTCAGAGAACCTATATGAGAGCAGACCTGGCATAAAGGATCATAGGGGTCTTTGCAGTTCTGCCCAAGACACTCCAGTCTTGTTACATCAGTTGATTTCTCAGAGGTATTTCCAGCCAGCTGGAGCATTGGTGGTCTTCAGGAGGGTCTGTGTAGAGATTTATGCAGAGTATACACTGGCTATTCTCAAACATCTGCTTACCCAGAAAACCCTTAAGACGTTTTGACATGATGTTTTTGAACTTTTTAAAACTAAACAATATAATGACATTAGTCAGTGGCTTTTACAGTTCTAGACACAATACTGTAAAGAAAGAACATGCCCAGGAATTAAATGTGAAGCTTAGCGCTGTGCAAGTGACCTGAAAGTGAGAGTGCTCCAAGGGAGGACCTCTTCTGCCCTTGCTGCAGGACTGAATCAACTAAAAATTCAGCCAAGGAGCTCATCCTGGGAGTGATCTACAGTAACCCACGTGGATGTTCCAGATAGCAGCACCTTCTGTTACAGCATGCTTACTGTCTTGGATCCAAGGTAGGCTCCTGTAAGTGAGATAGGCTGGGACACTCTTTCCATGCAGCCACTTCTTACCTGGTAATCACTTGTGGGATTAACCTGGAAAGGCTGCTACTCAAATCTGGGACAAATGGCTAAGTGAGGTGCCTATTAACATATCAAAGTGAATGCTGTCCTCCAATCTCAGCAGCCAGTATCTGGCATACCCCGCCCCGACCCTGAACTCTCCAGTGTAAGAACTAGGTTGGGCTTTCCCTTCTCCCAGCTTCTCTTCCTGAATAACCAGCCACTTTGGCTACACAGGTTCTCTTGGTCCCTTGGTCTGGCTCTCTCCTCTCCCCTCCCACCTCTCCTCACTGGCCCAGTCCAGGCTGCCAGTCATGTTTAGTCTGGAACATTCCAGATGCCTCTGCCTATGCACATCCCTTAAATCTAGAATAAAAACTTCAACCCCTTAGGAGAAGTCCTGTCCTGCTTTTTTTTTTTTTTCTTTTCTTTTTTCATTCAAAAGCTACGAGCCTCCCTGAGGCAGCTAGTCTTCAGGGCAGTGCAGATTCTCAGAACCTACTATACTTTCCTGCTTCTTTGCTTTTAACTAGATTTAAATCCCTACAGTGCCTTACAGATGAGATCCACGTGACCTCTAAGGGGCAAATGGAGCCCTAGAATAATTGCTAAGTTGTCTAGTTTATAGAGTTCAGGGAAATATGTGGGGTAATAGTGGGGAGGAACATAAAGGTGAATCGGGACACATTTGTCAATAGGAACCTTTACATAACACATTTGAAAATTAGTGATCTTGAAATGTCTGGCCTCTATAGAGAATCCAGATTTCCTTTTAAGAAACATTAATACTACTACAAATCTTTTCTATCTGATACTATAAAACCTATGTTTATGACAAGAAATTACAGTCCTTTTATCTCCCACCTTGTGAGACTTTTATCAAATGTTTTAAGATTCCCCGCCCCAAACAAAACAAAACAAAACACCTTTGTTCACACAAAGGTTTCATTGATGTCCAGAAGCAGTGACACCCTCCCCCAACTTCCGCCTTCATTTCTTTTCTGCTAATTCTTTTAATACTAACCAATCTCAAAAGACAGTGAGGTTGGACCCAACCAGTGGGGGAAAGACGTACCTGTGTTAGAATGGAAACCCAGTCTGCTTCCTGTCTCCAAGTGCTTGCCCTTTGGAGCAGGCCTTCTTGATCAAGAGTGAAGTTTACCTTGTTGAGACACTTTCATTGGAAGGGTCTCTTTCTTTGTGTCCCCTGCACGCACTTCTAAGAACCCCAGGCTTGATGTGGCAGTTTCTAGACTATCAGTTCTGTCCATCAGTTCCTGTCATTTCCACTGAAGGTGGCATAAACTATGGCTGGCTGCTCCAAAGATATTTCTGAACAGAAAGAGCTGGAAATGAAGAGTGGAGGGTCAGCAGGCCTATAGTTGTCCCACCTCTTTAAGCCTATGTATAATATGTTTTCAGGAAAATAGTGTGGCTGCTTTTGGCCTGTTAATCCAACCTTAGCCTTTTCTGACAGGAAATGCAAACCAATAGGTTGCTAGGGAATATTGTTCTAAAGTTCTCCATGCCTCTCTGAAAGGCTGGCTGTTCCAGTTTTCTACAGGATTCTTTCACAATTTACTGTGCATCAGAAAACTCCAGAGTGTTCTGTGAAGGATATTACAGTGTAGAAAACACATACAGATTTGTGCAAGTCATTTATTTTTTCCTTGTCTTTAATTTTTTTCATACAATATATTTTGGTCATACACCAATGTCTGGAGACAAAAGTGGGAAAGCTCTAGCCTTGAAACATATGTTACCAGTCCAGCAGGTGTGAGAGCCAAAGTTACATTTTAAGTTTTAATTACTATGCCATACAGAACTATGAAACAAAATGCCTCTGATCTACAAGCACTGATAGTTCTTGAAATGCTGGAGGCAATTGTTTATGGGAGATAACAAGCTACATGTTTTCACTCCCATGTTTGATCCATCTGCACTGATTTGTGCTTGATTACATGTGGACAAGAGGTTCACAGGTAGGAAATATGTCAGGATGTGTGCTTGCCCCTGATTGTATGCGGGACAGAGCTACATCAAGATGTGTGGTTGTCCTTGATTGGACCCGATGGGAAATACTTAAGCAGCTACAAACCTTGATTTGGGGTCATCTCCCCCACCCCAACCCCTGGAAAATCAGAGATAAACCTGACCAGAGCCCATTCACCTTCTCAGTATTTAATTAAAGCTTGCTGCAAATTTGGCTTTAAACTGTGGTAGTGATTGTATTCTTGATTGGTGGGATTAACACAGGTACTAAGATTCAAACAAATAAAGCTGATTGCAAAAGGGTATTTGTTTGTTTTCACTCAAACCATCATTTCCTGAAGACTACACTATTTCAGCAGTCACTGAGGTGTTAAAAGCAGCAAGAATGCTTGCCTTATCAATCATGGCTGCTTTGGTACAGAAACTTGGGGTTATCATTTAGGTTATTTGAGTTATTCAATGTTGTAACAGGAAAAGGAGCAAGAGTGGTTGAATGGCCTTTGCATAATGTAGGGCCACTGCTTGTTGCAGGGACCTGTTGATCCTTGTGTAAGGAGCTCTGGCTCTGCACTAATGAAGAGATGGGCCCTGAGACAGAGCTCATCACAGACTTTGGTTTCCACTAGAAAGAGGAACAATTGAGGATGTCATGCAAGTGAGGGTTGTCACACATGAACACAAGGACTTCAGCACATACTGTGCATAGGAAGAACACAACTGTAGTGGGATTATGTGTTACATTTTAAATAATTGTCCCACCTACAGGTTTAATAAAAAGCTGATAGGCTGAAGGCAGACAGGAAGTATGGGCGGAGCTACCAGACTGGGAAAATCTCAGAGCAGAACAGACGTGCCAGACAGATAACACAGAGCCACCAGAGAGATACTGCAGAGATTCTAGGAGATGACATAGGAAAGAGGTTGAAATGCTGCTCTGAGAAAAGGTACCAAGCTGCACAGCTGAACAAGATGGGTTGAGTTTAGATGAAGGAGTTAGCAAGTTATATGCCTGGGCCCTAGGTCAATCAGCATAAAATTAATGTGTTTGTGTTATTTTGTGACTCTGTGGGACTGCAAAACTGTGGGTTTGCTGAGTCGAACCTCGAGGCTAGGCCCAGAAAGTCCTGTCCAGAACATATTACAACACACAACACTGGGTGAAGCTTTTCCATGAGTCCATCTGATGTTTTTCATGATGAGACCCCATTGTTGGGTTCTTGACATAGGAATTATAAACAGATTCAGCACTTGGTCAACAGTGGGCTGGGAGCAGGGGAAATGAGAACTAAGTACAGAACAACCTTTCTTGAAAGTTGTTCAGAAACAGACTGTATGGATGCATGCTTGTGATCCCAGTATTTGGGAGGTAGAGGCAAGTAGACTATGTATGGGGAGCCAGCCTGGGTTATATAGCAAAACCCTATTTCCCAAAGCCCAAACCAATAATTTCAATGATGTTCAGGGCTTGACTCCTGAAGTATTGTTATTGTTATTGGCTCACAGCTCTGGCAACCTAGTATTGGAAATAAAGACTCTTAGGCCCTACTCCATAAGTGAAGCATCCTGCTTTTAAAACAAGATCTCTCAAAGCTGGGGGTGTAGGTGCTGGCCTAGAATACCTGTATCCTTGGTCCTGATACCAAGCAGCCCATGAAACTGGACATGGGGCCTATGTCTTTAACTCTATTGCTGAGGGAATGAAGGTAGATGGATGAGAAGTTCAAGGCAGAGGCTAGCCTGGGTTACATGAGACTGTCAAAACAAAGAAAGAAGACTAAACAAAGGAAACTATCCTAAGGAGTTAGGTCATAAATTATTGGGTGAGATGTGGGACATCAGACTGTGCCTCCCTCAAAGTGGAAGATTGTAGAGCCAGAGGCAATGAAGAAGCAGCACAAGAGAACTCTACAGAGCAAAGGTATCCTGCCTATATGTCTTCATATGCCTATATGAGCAGGCTAGCCTCTGAAGAGAGCTTTACACCCTCACTGGCATGGAGAAGATGCATGGAGAAACTTATATTAGTAAATTTAACTAGCAATCTTCATATACCACTTTCCTCTTTCCAAGCCAGAGAGACTTGATCTCTCTCGCTTTTAAATCTTGTCTCTTTTTAAAAATATTACCATTATTTTTGAAGATGTTACATAAAAACTGCTACTCAAATCTCCCTCTTTTCATTTTATTTTTTAAGATAGGATTTCTCTGAGTAGCCTTGGGCTGTCCTGGAACTTGCTCCTGGTTTTGAACCCTGAGTTCCACTTGCTTCTGCCTCCCACGTGCTGGAATTAAAGGCATGCACCCCTACCACCTGGCCAAAGCTCCCTCTTCATAAACTATTCATTCTCAGAGTGTCTCCCACATAGATCTAGAGTACGGACACTAGTGGCTATTGTGCCCTGGTCTCGAGGGCCTCAAAAAGATCACCAGAGATGTGAACTCTCCGAAATGCAAAAGCAAGGTTTATTGAAAATAACGAGTCGTGCAACAAGAACCTTGGTCCTGCACACAGGTGTGACAGTGACCAGAGGAGGTGCCACCCTTTGGGGAGCTGGGTTTTTAAGGGCAAAAATCACAAAGTAGGGTTACTTGGGGTCAAGGGTGCAGGTGTGCTATGGATGAACTCATGCTTTGGGACTTTTTACAGCTTAACATTCCTGGACCTCACCTGGGTGGTGTGGCTGTCAGGTTTTTACTGCCTGAGGGTTGGATCATCCAAGTGTCCTTAGATAGGATTAGCTCATTCTTTCTTGGAACTGGGCAAGGCCCTGCCAGGAATGTGAAACTGAACTCTATTTTATCTCAATAATACAAAATGGGGTTTCTTGAGCTAAGTTTACTTCTCTTCAGTGGGCTTCTGTGTGTTGCTGCTGGGTTAAACTTTTGATAGTTTGTCCACTGCTACATACCCATGGGCTCATTGTTTCTACAAATGTCAAGTACAGAAAGGCCATACAGACTTGATTTGGGTCATTCCCATTTTGTTTAGAAAATTGAAACAGGGTCAGTCCTATAGCCACCGGGACAACATTCCACAAGGGATGAGAATCTGAAACTCAGAGCAGCTTCCAAAAGATTCTTAGGAGAAAGAATTGCTTGGCAATTTGGGGAAAGGAAGCATGCCAGGTGGGAAGGCTCAGCAGACAAACACTGTGTCCTGTGGATTCTGAACTTGACAAGTCTTTCCATGTAAATCTTTGGGTGAGTTCTGCCCTCAGTAGTTCTCAGGAATTCTTGAGAGCTAGCCTGTGTTCTCGATTCTCCTTTGCACAATCCAAGTACTTTCAAGGTCAAGGGTAGTACCAGAGGAGTGCTGACCCCGTTTAGAGGTAATAAGTGAGAGGGAAGGAGGGAAGAACTAGGGAAGAAGGCTGGGCTGGCTCCTGCTATTGGCTACTGCCTCCTTGGCAGGCCTGGTTTCTTGTTTATAAACATGCAGACTTCCTGAAAGCATAAGGGAAGGTTAGCTCGTTGGTTGCTTTTTAAGAAACAGGGAGGGCAGATGTGAGATGAAACAGCTGTTGCCAGAGACTCGGTGGGAATAATCCCAGACTTCATTTGAGAGCGAGCAATGGTTTCCACAACTGTTTCAAAAAAGGTAACTTTTTATGATAGCAACAACAAACAATATAACTGTTGAAATGCTGCTCGAGGTGCCGGGAGGGCGATAGTCTTGTGTGGCCTCCAACTTTACCTTCCAGTTTCAGGACTAAGAGGAATCAGACTCCAGTTTGGAGGAAGCCATTGGGAAAGTGATGTGGGGCCAGCTGAAGTCTGGTGTGCATGACAAATGTCAGCCGATCAGGAACTCACACAAACTTCTTCTTTCCCAATACAGCACATGCAAAAGAGAAGACAAACAATAGACATGCTTAACATTTTGGACTTAACACCCCCGCCGGCTCTAAATTGAGTGTGTTAAGTCATAAATCTCAAAGGAGGTGAAAGTTCCTTGGCAGATAATGAGTCCTCTCCATTATCTCCTTATTCATGACTTCCTGTGGGGAGCCTGCTAGAGCAGTTGGGCTTCCTTTGACAAGCAGCTGCAGATAAGCAGGGGAGTATTTCAGACAGTCTTTGGGGGCAGTCTGTCCCCCTTTTGATGGGGGGCACTTTGGAGCCTCTCAGGGAAAAGTGGTTACTTCCCACTCTGCAGAACAGAATCTTTGCATCTTCAAAGACAGACTTAGTTTTTAAAAAAAAAAATATGAAGGAAATTCCCCAAAGAACCTTCCCAGGGAGCAACAAAAACATCCGCTGTAAACAGCAGGTTCATCTTCTGACAGGTTTTGTTTGCAAATGATAACAATTACAGGTAATTTTTCATTTCAATTGGAGGAGCAGGTATTAAGGAGGGAGGAGGGGCAGAGAAGAGATGCACACACAAGCTCTCCCAAATGCCTCATTCCCTCCCAGGTCTACAACCTGAGCTGCGTGGAGGACCAGGTAGTGACTCCCTGTTCCATTAAGAGATCTAATTGTGGCTGTTCCGTCTGTTGGCAGAAGCAGTTTCCACATAACAACGGCCCAGAGACAGAGCTGCGTGATTAATGCCCCCAGCTGTCATATGCCCCATTATCTGTGCATTTGCATAACTTAATGGTTTAGGACAGGGGAGAGAGGATGCTTAATTTAATGTTTAGCAGGCCCTTGATAGCTGAATAATTTAAGAACTGTCAAGGGGGGTCAGTCCTACACACCAATTCAGCAAGACAGCTATGATTTCTGCATATCGTTAAAATTCTTACTGGGGAGAATTTTTTTTAAAAGGGAAAAAGAACAACATTGCCTGAAAGGAAGCATTGATTTTTCTGTTAACCATTTCCTCACTGTGGCAAGTGAAGTTGGTTTTGATAGAGGCTGCTTGTCTGAAGACCACTGGGGAGGCCTGGTTCATTGTCTTCCCCTCCTCTCTGGAACCCCCCCCCCATGCCTCTTCCCTCTTCCTGATCTCCTTTTGTTCCCCTCAACCATCTCACCCTTTATGCCCTATTTTATGACCCACTTACAATCCTCTCCCGATTTGTACCTCCAGCCTCTCATTTAGCTGAAAGGAGGGAGGGGGGAGGTGTTGAGAGAGGAGGGAGGTAGGGAGGGAGCATGGACAGGGAGGGGCGTAATTTGCTTAAAATCAACTAACAGCCCAACCTGCTTTCAATAGGAAACACTGTCAGTTTCATTAGTTGCTAATGAATATTATTAAACTAATCTGTCATTTGTTTTCTAATTATGTGTCACCAGGCTTCACGGTGGCAGCTGAGGTGACTCGCTAGTGAATAATGTGTAGCACTCCCCCCCATTCTTTTTTTTTTTTTTTTCCTAGAGTAAAAACAGCAAATGATTAGCGATCATTTCATCCTGCACAGTCAGTCACCCTAGCCCTTGGTAGTCATTTTTCTCCCACACACTCTTAATACTGCAAGGCTTTTCATTGCTCAGTCTTGGCAGCCCCATCCCCAGAGTGTAGACCTGGCCCACCTCAAACCTGAGAAAAACATTGTTTTTAAATTCTCAGCTGGTGGGAGACAATTTCGGATCACTCCCCTTCAAAATCTTGTGGGTCTGGATTTTGGGTGTATGCTGTGAACTAGGCAGCTCTGATGCTTGGCTGGTCTTGAAGGTTCAAAGTGGTTCTGTTCAAATGCCAATGCCTCATCTTTGATGAGCTGGATAGACTTCCAGGTCCCTCTGGGTATGTGGCCTCACTAGTATGAGTGAGCTTACATGGGGGCTCCAGGAATTCTGAAGCCAGAGTAAAAACTGCGTGTGGTATGGAAGCATGCAGAATGTCTTATTTTCATTACATTTGACACAGCGCTGTCTGTCATGAAGACTCAAGAGGTAATGGGGGTGGAGGGTGTGTATCTGCTGGTGGAGGGATGCATGTGGAGTGTGGGTCTCAAGAGGTGACTCCACAGTATTGCTCTTGTAGAGAACTGGAGTTCTTGCACACACAGACATGCAATTAAAAAAAATGATAGATTTTTAATGGAGACATTAGTCCATGATTATCTTGAATTGCTAAGTCATTTAGATGTCTTGTGCCCTTCCTAACCCAGTTGGTTGGTATGTCACTAATAACCTGTGTTCTTACCGTTCTGGATGTCCCACTAGAATTATGCAAAACCACAAACTAGAGCAATCTCTGCCTCCATTCTCATATTTACGGCTGGCTAAGTGTGGTCCAGAGAAATTGTAGATCTCTGCATAGTGGCTCAAAAAAAGGGTTGGGTCTCAAGTGTGTCCTCAGAGCCTTGTTTCTAATTTCTTATAGTACTTCACTATCTCCTGAAATGCTCAACCTGGCCTCAGCCTTCCCTTCTTCCCCTCCCCCAGTCTATCTCTTTACTTCAGAGCATTTTATTTGTTCTCTTTGCAAGTAGTTTTCCTTCTCCAGGGCAGGCATGCCCCTTGTCACCTGTGTACAGTTAGTCAGGCCTTGATGTCTGTGGTGACGTTCTTCATGTCTTCATGTCTTCCTTCAGCTGCATTCTTCATTTCCTTAAGAACTAGTCACTACTGACTACCCTTTCTCTGGACCCGTTTTCTCAGTCTATAAACCTGCTTGGTCTCAACACAGACTTAATAGTGCTGCAGGGTTTTTGTTGTTGTTGTTGTTTTTCTTCCTGAGACAGGGTCTCACTATGCAACCCTTGCTGACCTGGAACTCACTCTGTAGATCAGAATGGTCTCAATCGCACAGAGATCCACCTGCCTCTGCCTCCTGAGTCCTGGAATTAAAGGTGTGTTCCAATATACTCAGCTTTGGTATAGACTTTAAAAACATTGTCTGCACTTAAGAAATCTGTGGTCTCCTTGTCTGTCTGCTTTCCTGCTGCTGCAGTTGGATTCTTGAACCTGCTGATATTGCTCAGGAGGGGCAAACAAGCCCTCATAAGGCCTTTCAAAAGGGCCATCCAGCCTGTGAATTTGGAGGGATACAAACATTCAGATTATGGCAGCTTATTTCTCTGGCTTTTTCCAGAATCATTTGAAGACTTTTCTTCTTTCTTGACCTTCTCTACCCCCAAATTAAGTGTCCTCTGAAAATCTGCCATGGGGTCTTTCCTATTCACCTTCCACGATGGCTGTGGTCTGTTGTGAAAATCCAGACACTCAGCATACAAATGGTTCTTGAGTAATAAGTATACATGTGCATGCAGAATGCACACATACCACACATGCACCTAAGATCACTCACTAGACATGGTGACATCCTTGACTCATGCACAGCACATCCTTTGCATGTCTGAGAAGGACCCAGTTTCCATCTTTTCTATCCATCCCTAGCTTCAAGCCTTCATCCTGCAGATGCCTTCATCCCCCTTCATCATCCCCTGCCACACAAACATCCTGTTGAGTCCCACTCCTTCAGAATGTCTTTTCCTCCTTTATGTCATTTGTTATCTATTCAGAGCATGACAACTAGGCAGAAAGCTGCTTTCCCTTCTAATCTCCTCTGCTTTTATTCAATTATTCATTCGGTCCCCAGAGAAATGCTTCCAAAAGGTAAACAGAGATAAGCCACTGTCCTACCCTCAACATCCTGAAGTGGCCTGCCACTTCTAGTTCTGTGTAAACCTTTAGTTGGGCACATGAAATACTTTTTTCTGCCTGGATTCCCAGCCCTCCATCCTCTCCATCACATTCTCTGCTGCTTTGTACCCTCAGGTCTTTGCACATGATTTATCTACTGAGATTAATCTCTCTCTGTCTCTGCTTCCATTAGGCAGCTCTTTTATTCATGTCAACTCAGCTCAAGTTAAACATAGCTTCCTGGGAGGTATTTGGCAATGTCTGGAGGGTATTTTGATTATTATAGGTTGGGGAGCTCCTGGCTAAGAATGCTGCCAAGCATGGTACATCCTATAGAGCCCAAGACAGTCCTCTCTTCTGATGAGCCTAGAGAACCCAAGGGCTCAGCTTCAGAAGCTCTGTACTCTGTTAGTTTGCATGTTACTATTTTTTTGGGAAGACTTTCTTCTTCTTTTTATTATTTTCTGTATGACATTTGTTTTGGCTGTAGTAATCTGCTTAGGTTGTATGAACTAGAGGACAGGCTGTTCTGTTCTGACTATACAACATCTTAAGGACCATTTACTTGAATGCTTTAGTTGATATTAATTCTTAATTTCTTTTGTCTATACCATACTGGATGTTCATGAAACTATTACCAGTCATTTACAATGTAGAGTGAACAGGGTTGGGTGATTTCATGCTCTTGGTATTGAAAAGAGATGGAAGAAAAAGAGGCACTCATGTTGTTCTCAGTCTTGTGAGTTGTCTTCATCATTTCTGAGATTGTTAATTCTGCCCCATCCCTTTAGCCCCAAACATTTTTGAGAGCACATCTTCTAGGAAGCTTTTCTCTATCTTGGTTTCCTAAGATTTATAACAGTAGACATTTGAGGGAGAAGTGTTTAATTTGGCTCCTCTGTATATTCCCAGGAAGATGGTGTGTAGAAGACTACAAACCATTCAAAATCCTCTCACCATGTGCCTTCTATATATGTTCTACAAATGAGAGGAGCTGGAGCACAATAGGAGATGAAGAGACAGAGAACATTGCTGTGCTCCTGGAGATGCAGAAGGGGCAGGGTAGAAGGGAATCTAACTCTTGTTGCCCTGACAGCTTCACTAGCAAAGCACCCAGGGATCTCAGCCCTGACATCTCAGACATCTCTAGGCTCTAGACTAACCACGACTGTTGTTTTAATAGTGCCAGCAATGAAACTCGCTACCTGACGAGCCTCTCTTTTTGGCTGTCCCTTTTCCAGTCTGTGCCCTGACCATCCACTTTTCTACTCTGTCATTGCATCACACTGGCTACTTTTTCTTATGGCAAGCACCAAGAATGTATGTTTAATGACAGGTTTTTCTATTTTCTGTCTTTGATTTACTGGGAGTTAGTAAAGACTTGAGGTCTTAGCATCACATTGGAATGATTTCAGGGATGATTCTTTGAGGTGCTTCCTTCCCCAAGTCACTCTGCAGTTTTCTTTGATGTGTAATAGTTTATATTGCTGTCTTAGTTGGGACTCACAGGTAATTAGCCGGCTGGCTGGTTATCTATATCTCATTGGCCAACGTAAACTTTGTCAAGGCATAGACTCTTTTCATCACACGCTGTCTCCTAAATTGAAGAGTTTTCTGGACACATAATAGGAACCTGACAGCTCCTTGGTGAGTACCTTAACTCACTGTGCTTTTAGTCAGTTCAGAAAGTGGCTAGTGCGTGTCTGTTCTGTACTGTTGTGTCAGAACAGAACAGACACCCAGGGGGAGGGGGGGTCACGATATTTCTCTTAACACTTTAGAACTTAAGTATCAATAGGCCATTTTCACTGAGGAACAAATTCAGAGCATTAGTTACTACCATAAGGTCATATAGGTAAAAATCTCCATCATGCAGGTTTTTCTTAGGCAGAAGAACAGATTCTAATGTCCACAGCCTAATGTATGATGAATGCTCACTATGACCTGCTGTCTATTTGTGAAGAACTGTAAAGGGGAGTTGGAAGGTTCCAAACATCAAGAAGTATGTCTTATTGAATGTCCTATTGTTATGAAGAGACACCATGACCACGGCAACTCTCATAAAAGAAAGCATTTAATAGGTCTAGCTTACAGTTTGATTTAGTCCATTATGAGCATGGCAGGAGTCATGGCAACACACAAGCACACAGCTTTGCTTGTCCAGTGACAGGCTCTAACCTGGGATCCTGGGATTATGAGCTAACACAAACCCTTTCTCTTAAATAGCTCTTGCCAGGGTTTTTTTTTTTTTCCTCAGCAACTGTGAATTAGACTTGGACAGATACTACTGAAATTCTATAAAAGACAAAGTCAAGCACTATCGCATTATATCCAGTGAACATTCTGTGCAGTGACTTTGGAGATGATGCGATTCTTGATGGGACTTCCTCAGTTTTAAAGAAAGGTGGATCAGAGAAAGAGACTTGTTAGCTAGCTACTGAAGACTGCTCTAAAGCTTTGTGAATTTCATTGACAATGAAGAACTTCCTTTAGCTCCTCTAGATCTTCTGAGGCGTCAGCAGTCATGGAAGGGAGGGGTACTCACAGGAGGTGAGGATTTGAAACTAGTCTAAAAATGTGTCTCTTTCCCATGATGCCTAGAAAGGGTCTCTCCTATTCTAGTAAGAAATTCATTTTTCATTCTGTCAGTCAACAGTGACTAGAAAGCCTGCTCTACAGTGGTCTCCAGTCACTTGCACTTGGACCCAGCCCATCTTTCCACATAGCTGCTCTCTCTCTCTCTCTCTCTCTCTCTCTCTCTCTCTCTCTCTCTCTCTCTCTCTGTATGTGTGTATGTGTATGTGTGTTGCAACCAGCAATGGCTTACATTGCTTGACAGGCAAGCTCAATTTAATAGCCATCAAGTTTCTTCAGAAGAGACTTTTGTAGGAATTGACAAAAATATCCCCCCCACCCACCCACTTCCTAACTAGAGATAGATTCAAATTAAAAGCTGGGTGAAATCTTTCATTCTGTATCTGGCAGAGAGACTCAGTGAAGTGAAACCACTTGGCTAATGTCTGCTTTGTTTTTAGAGCTGCAGGGTAGTTTATCTGTATAATGAGGCAAGTACAGATCACTCCAGGACCCTGGCAATATAAGAACAGAGCCCAGAGACACCCAAGATAAATGGTCTTCCAAGCTCAGAATGGGAGGGGTGACTGAGGCCTATAGGGTACATGATCGCTTGTGTCTCTTTGTGCCAAGATTGTCCAATCCTTTCCTTTGGTTGTGCTACTGTTACATTAACTTTTGATTGGGGAGGGGTCCTTAAATTCTTCTAGTGAGGTGGCAATTGTAGAGCTATTTGCCATCTTTCAGATGTTCCTGATTTTCTTGACAAGGCCTGATAAATCCCTGCAGTGACTGCTGGTATGAGAGCAGGGGTGGAGAGCAGCAGGGAGGCTGCATGGAAACCCTGATCTACCCGTGCGCTGTTTGCTAGTGTTCTTGTCTTGGCTATTCTCCATGGTTCTGGGAGTGGGCACAGAGTTGAGGGTAAATGTGTTCTCATATTGGGGGCACAGGGAGGAGAAGAAGCTTCTAGCTGTCACTGCATTTTTATTTTTGTTGGAAACAGACCTGCTTCACCCACCGGAAACTATCAACTTTGAACAAGCAATCTCTAGGAAGCTTCTTTGTAATGGCAGAATAAATCTACCCTTACGTTTCTCTTCAAATAACAAGGAGATGGAATACAAAGGAAATGCTTGTGCTCACCACCATAAATCAGGCCTGTTGTTGCGATCGGCACATATGGTATGGTAACATGGCCCACTGCTCCGGGACCTGCTAATGGAAGGCCATATGCGCTTCTGTAAGATCAAAACACAACAGGCCTGGTTTAAGACTCCACAGTGGCCCAGACATGCAACTCACTTGCATTTATGGGCTTGTGTTCCGGCTTTAGAACTATGCCTACAGGTATGCACTTACCCTTTCCTCACTATTTCTTTGTATCTATCAGGAGTTGAGGGGGTTGAGTAATTTAAAACTTGTGTTTCAGTTTCACGGAGTACTTCGAGTGGGCAGAGGCTACTGGGGTGCACAAGTGTCTGGAACGTGAGGCATTATTTGGTGCCTTCTGGACACAGCACTCTTGGCTTGCAGACTCAGCTTTGTGCTACGCTAATTGGAAGAGGCTGGGGATTGGGATTTAAGCAAGCAGAGAAAGAGGTGTTAGGAAGTTTTCTTCCCTCTTACTTAAATGTGGAAACATAGATTTTAAAAAAATGAAAGGGCCCAGTGTTTATAAAATGAGTGAATGAACCAGACTGCACAGCTCTTATTACAGCAGGGATAAGAAGCCAGGGAAATTAGCACAGTGGGGTGCACAGTACACATTTCTTCTCAGAACTGAGAGCACCTTGCGAGCATATGGACATTTATTTTGATGATAACCCTCAGAGTGGTGTCTAGTGAACACATTGCCCTCTGATTTATTATGTTCCACCCTTAGCTTCTTTTTCTACTTACAGGGAATACCAGATAGGTTTGAAAGGCCCACCATGAATGCCAGACAAAGGTATCTAAGAGGGAAGAAATAAAAAATAAAAACTACAAATGCTTGCTATTGTCATTAAATTTATCTGTATTTTTCCATTTGGTTATTAACACCTGAATGAGACAGGGAGGGCCTCACTATACAGCCCAGGTTGGTGTGGGACTAACAGCAATCTTTCTATTTTGGCCTTACTAAATCCTGGGGTTAATTACTATTATTTTAGAAATAATAATAATACCTTACCTATAATATTAGTAAAGACCTGATTTTTGAATTATTTCCTCAATCCTTGTTCATAGCATCGGTCATATTTTTATGTACCCCATTTGGTGTCTCATTGTTGGTCTGAAGAACAAAAGTTTTGTCGTGCAGTACTGTGAATCTATTTTTTTTTTTCATTATGTATCCTGTGCCAACTCAGTGCCATGGATTTGTTTTAAAAGTCAGTGCTGGTGCTAATGAGATGGCTCAGCAGTTCAGAACACTGGCAAATCTTCCAGAGGACCCTGGTTCAGTTCAAAGCAACCATATGGTGGCTCACAACCATCTGCAATTCCCAGGGATTCAGCATCCTTTTTAGGGCTTTGGATGTAGGGGTGTGTGTATGGGTGCATGTAGTGCACAGACATACATACACCCCTACAGAATAAATTAATAAACATGTCAATATTTAACAATGGAATCCATGTCAGAATAAATGTTGTGATAACTTTTGTGGGAGCTTTGTCAACCCATGTGGTGTAACTTCCAACTGTCTGGTGCTAGTAAGGTCATGGTCTCAGAGGGGAACATCCTGCTGCCACTTCACTAGACTGGCATGGTTTCTAACTGAATTGGAAAACTTGTATCTACAACTAAGTATAGCTCTCACCCTGCATCAATGATGCTTCTCTTTGCAGTAGACATTGCTATACAAAAACACAACTGCTCATAATGCAGAGATCAGCTGATGTTAGGGAAGCCAATCCCAGTGGATGCATCTACAACCCAATCCTGGCACCTGTGGCCCAGGTACATCAAGGAAAGGACAGATTGTAAGAGTTAGAGGTACAGGAAGTCTGCTGTGAGATTGTATCTCTTGGAAATAACAGGGAAGCCATACCTATGATACCACAACCATATGACTGTCTAAATAAGACCTGAACAATGACAATACTAATAGACACGTTCAGTGTAAGGGGGAATCTTGTAGGGTCCCATTCCTAGTTAAAGAAATATAGGCACCTAATGACTGCTGGGAGAGAGACAGTAGGAATTAGCCTTTCCCAGGAATGAGTGCTCTAATTGTTGCTCAGTGGTATAGTACTTGATTGATGTGCAAGGCCCTGGGTTTGAGTCTTAGCAATGCAAAATGAGCAGGGGTTGAGCATCACTGCTATCTGTAGTAATTTGACTTTCTGGAATAAATGGCAACTGCTGTAGGCATGTTAGATGTTACATTTGCTGTGACTGAATTGCCTGAGAGAACAGCTTTAAGAAGAAATGATTTATTTGATTATGGTTCCAGAAGCTTCAATCCACGGATACTACTCCTGCAGAATATCAAAGCATGAGGAGGAGCTTCACCCCTGGGCAGACAGAGAGCAAAGAGCCACACAAGGACAGGGAACCAGAATAAGCTTCCATGGTTATGCCTTCAAGGATTTACCTTTTTAAACTAGCCCCTCCTTTTAAAGTTTCCAGAACTTTCCAAAGTAGCACAACCAGATAACAAGGTCTTAGCACTGCAGAGTACTTGACAAGCACACTGGCCTGTGGGGTACATTTCCTGGTCAGACACTGAAGTTGTCTAGAGCTGCTAGTTAGTGCCCAGTGCAATAGTCCCTCAACCTGGGTGATCATCGGAATGAACTGGGGAAATTGACATTACCTACTTCTCATGTTTTAGGATCCTGACTTAAGACATAGAGTGGCATTCCAGAGATCTTCCTGAGACTTCTGTAAGGTAAAGGAACACTGATTATAAATCCTTGTCCTGAATTTTGGTTCAGATTTTGCAATATATTGTTTTCATTTTACAGGCCTAAGAATGGAATGTCCCCTCCAGCTACTGTCATGTGAAAGCCAAGGCACTGAGTGCTGGGATACAGAGAGATCAAGGGGGCAGATACGATAGCCAAATCACTTACAGACTCTGGGCTCCATGTCTTCAGTTAAAGCAGAGGCTGGGTGAGGCTGATGTTGCTCAGCTCTGGCAGTCAGCCATCTGTAGGAGACCAAGGTGGTGATGTCCTAATGTGCCTTTCAATTTCATGTTGGCTTTTCCTGCCAAGCGTGCTTCCTCCCCTTCAAATCTACCTTGCCTTTGACTTGTAACAGTCTTCAGCACTCTTGGTCATCTGACAGAAAGTTAAACACAAGATTTTGGGCTCTCTTTAGAGGCTGCTAAGATGAGTCAACCCAGGTTTTATCAAGTCTTGCCGTGTTTCTGTGGTAGTGCAAAATAAAACTGCCTTCCAATGACCATGGCCTCTATCTGTCTTCTTACTCAGTCCTGTCAGAGGCCATAGTGGAACTAGTCACAAGTTCTGAAGGCCGGTGAATATGGGCGAATCTGATCACAAACCAGGCAGTGAACCAAGAGAATGTGCTGCTTTTTAATTTTTTTTTTTTCATCCTTTAGGCTTTGGTGAAGAGATTCTCAAGTTTAAGAGTTTTCATGAGCTGGTTCTGAGTTTGGAGAATGGATTTTATTTTAGCATTGATTTATGTATCATCGTGTTTGCGCTGTTGGTGCATAGAGAGGTCAGAAGACATACCTGGGGTTTTGTTCTCCCCTTATACTTGTGGGTCTTGGGGATTGAACTCCCGTTATCCTTAGGCTTATTGGCAAGTGCCCTTATCCATTAAATCTTCTTCTTGTCCTGGAAAAGAATCTAACTCAATTTTCCTTGACATTATATTAGGATCCAAAAAGGTTACTATTTATCAAACTATTAGCAAAGTGTACAGAACGTTTTACAGACAAGAAATTATCCCCTGCCCAAACAAATTCATTTATTGTCCTTGTTCATCAGAAAGAGACTTAAGGTCTCTAAATTGACCAAGAATCTTGAAATTTTTCTTCAGGGATGGAGACAGTGTAAGTCATGGATCCCATTTCCTTTGGGTCTTCAGGCTTGGACCACACAAATACTTCCAGAATCCAGTGTTTAGTGTATGTCACTGAGGTAGATAGCAGGGCAAATTCTAAGGCTTATTGCAACAAAAGTTGAAGAGGAATATCTTCAAGTTGTTGAACAATTCAGATTACACCTGCCCCCCAACTCTAAGCACACACTGCTACTGGTAGACAGATTTCCTTGCTTACTGCACTTGAAGGAGCTCACGGTAAGAAGTTAAGGAGGTACACAAACACAGATCCCCTAAAGAGGCAATCAGTTCTTCATGCTTATTGTGGTAGATGACAAACTACAGGAGCTTAAGGTCTAAAGCAGGTGTGTATCTGGTATCACTGTAATGTATGATTGGGGTTGTAGGGTCTGAGTGTGCAAGTAAGCCTTCAGCAGGACTGGGCCTGTGGCCTTGGCAGAGTACCTCAGTGTTAGACTCTCCTTGGGATCATGGCATGTGTAGAAAAATATCACCATGGCCTTCCTACTAGGCAGTAATTTTAACATGTTAAAATTATTTTTGATCTTGATAGAGATCTAAAAATTTAGTTGGATATCTAAAAGACTTGAGAGTTTTTCCCTAGTCATTTGAGACACATCTTCCCATTGCTGATACTTTTTATGTCTTCTTCTGCTAAGAATGTATCTATTCCTTTATATCTCAAGTTGTATTAGAAAATCAACTGGGTGGCATATCTGTAGCAGTTGAGGTTAGACAAAATCAAATATGACACCATAATTGACTAATGACCTTAAAGGGATTATTTACACAAATGTGGAGGAGAAAGTGTTTCTATGGTATACTAGGCTAGAAACAGTAGGGCATATGTGGAGGGTAAAGTGTGGCTGGTAGAGATAGGTCTCCTGGAATCTGGAGGTGGGGCCAGCTGTATAGAGAAAAGGATGAATGAAAAGAAGCAGGCGACTTAAGAGGATTGTCCACTGGGGAAGGCAAGGCAAGTATCTCAGTTCCTCCCTCTTCTCTCTTGTCTGCTCACTGGCCTGTCTACTGGCCCAGGCCAAATGGAAGCCTGTCCGTGAAGTCATGTTGGTATCAGGGTAGAGTTGTGTGTATCTGATTAGAACAGAAACCTAGCATGATGTTCGAATGCTTACTGGCAGCCTGGCCATGTGAAGCACACACCTGAATCCAAATATATTAGGAAGAGGACGGAGAAAAATTGTAAATTTTGGGTTCTCCTTGAGCTATATGGTAAGACTCTGGGGTGTGTGTGTGTGTGTGTGTGTGTGTGTGTGTGTGTGTGTGATAGAAAATCAAACACAAACCCAGCCACTTGTGTGTACACACACTAGCACCCTCCCAACCCACCCCAACAAACAATGAATGACCTCTAGATACAATTATGAGATTTAGTTTGTTCTACATTGTTCAATCAAGCATATTCTGGTGCCAGAATGTTTAAACTGAACTTTGAACAGAAGCATTTGGATAAGCATTATTGGAGAAATGAAATATGTTTAGGAGGATTAACTTCATGGCTATTCATAAAATTCAACAAATATTTATTGGATTCTTCCTGTGTTTCCAGTACTGTGGTCATCTCTGAGTTGTAATAGAGGTAATAAATAGTAACTGATATTCATGCTGAGTTCAGATATGGGTATTTTTTGTTTGTAAATTTGCTTGAACATAGTGCCCATTTGCTCATGATATATTGTATGTAATGACTCTTTTATACCAATAACTTTTGTGCATTCTCGAGGAAGAAGATTCTAGAAACAGATAAAGTATCCTTTAAAAATAGTCCAATTTTTGTTGATTCAGTGTTATTTATTTAGTTTTTACTGGAACAAACATAAGATGACACGTATAGTTTTCTCTTGTAAGTGGAAATTAAATGAGACAGCACATATAATGTGCATGCGTTTCTGTGGGCTTTTGTAATAAAAACAATCCAGTCATCTTCTTGTTCGTAGACTTTATTCTTGTGTAGATATGATTTCTACAAGTTAAGAGGTTGCATTTGGAAGTGAACGGGAACAGGGACCAGGTGTGACATCATGAGAGCATTGGTTTTATTTCCTTGGGTCCTCTGCCCTTGTCCAGAGGATTCTATATTCAGGATGACTTTGTTCATTGAATACAATGCTTGCTCTCATCCCAGCTATCACAGTCACCTCAGGCTGCCATAACAACCAACTGAACACTGGGAACTCTTAAAAAGCAGCAATTTATTTCTGAAAGTTTTGTGACTGGAAGTCCTCGATCAGGATGCCAGTGCTGGCTCTGTTAGAATAACAACCCTTTGTCTTCGTATAGCCCTTCCATTACATCTGTGGGTCGTAGGAAGGAGGGAGGTGTATGGAGAGAAAGATAAGAGGAGAGGCCAAGCACCTTGATGCCCCTTTATATAAAGATACAAATGTTACCATTTGGGCTCCACTCTGATGTCCTCACTCCAAATCAGCTGTCTCCAGTTCCAAACAACACTATCATGTTAGGACCTTTTGATTGGGGTGGGGGTAGAACATGCACAATTTATTTTATAGCTCTGACTTTGGGGACAGGGACTTTCTTCCTAGTTGTGATGCAAATGTTCTGCTTTCTTTAGGGGACTAATTTAAGCCCATACTTATAGCTAGAGGATGCCGTAAACTCATCTCGCCTTCATAATTGCCTCAGGCTTGTGGATGGAGATAACATTATGCACACTGGCTTGTACTGAGGGTCTGGATTTCTCCCTCGGCAGCCTGCTATGCAGAGAGAAAGGGGAAGAAAAGCAACGGCAGGATCTGCTGTGTGAGCGTTACCTATTCCTTTCTGGTTGGCTCTCCAGCTTTTACAGTGTTTGATTCTTGTCCAGTAACACAGCTAAATTGGATTTGAAACTTTTCAATGAAAGTGTGTTAATGTCAGATTCTCAGAATTTTTGTCTGACATGCCCAGCAGTGGATGCTGCTTAATGGACAAAAGCTAGTACTACTGAAACCGAGTGTTCTAGAAAATCAATATTACTACAGCATCAGAGCCCATGTTTCCACACAAGTCTCCCTACAAGGAAATCCAGCCTCAGCTTGACCTTTGAGCTGCTTTCTACAGTACACGTTGATCTGGAGAGTGAGTTAGTAGATCACTTTAAAAACCTGAGGCTGTAACCTTCTGACCCCACGTAGAAGTGATGGATAGCTTTAGATTATTTATTTATGGGTTCCTACATGACTAATCAGGTCATTGGGGCCGGGTTTACCACAATTAAGATTGATTGCCACTTATATTGAGGATGCTGGACTCTAATCTTTAAGTTACCGCTTGTGCTTTTGTTGTTCTGTTTCTAGTCCTTTATTATTTACAATGCTTATCTAAAGCCTGCATTTCAATGAGGCCCTTGCTTCACAGAATGGGATGAGTATCACACTGGATATGCAGGGAAAAGAATGTCTAGGATGCGGCTGTGTTCTTTAGGTAAAGGACTAACCACCTAAAAGGGCTTGCAAAATAACCTCATTAGAAGCATGCCATAAAAGAAGAGTGGGCAGACATAGGAAAGAGCAATGGGTTGAGTTTTCTGTGGGACTTGTCAGGGAGGCATCGTTTGGACTGGGCTCTAAGGGGTAAGAGGGATCTGCATGAGACACAGATCAGAGGAGAGATCATTTGCTGTGGGTGGGGTAAGTGCTGCTGTGGTGTGTCCTCAGGTGCTTTTGAAACCAAGGAGCAGCAGGCATGCCTCTGCCAGGAGGGTGAGCGGGGTGAGTTACCATTGATAGGATCCATTCTGATTTTTCTTTATACTTAAGCTTTAAACTGTTTATTTGCTTAACTATTTGTATGAATGCATATCTGCCATGACGTGTGCGTGAGGTCAGAGGTCAGCTTTGAGGGGGAGTCAGTTACCTCCTTCCATCCTCAGGGTCCACAGATGGAATTCAAGGTCTCAGACTTGGTGGCAAGCGCTTCACTTGCTGAAACATCTTGCTAGGCTCCTTTATTTGTTCTAGGTTTTTTTTTTTTAATAAAAATTAATAAAAGGTTTGTAATCATTTTAGAGCATGTACACAGTGGCTATATCAAAATCTCCACAAAGAAAAATTTAAAAACAGAAAGCAGTTTCTTAAATTATAAAGCAAACCCACAGTTTTGAACTATGTGTTTTCATGGACAATATTCCAGAGGGGCCAAACTTTGGAAATATTAAGATATAATATATTTATTTCGAATTTGTTGGAGTACAGCAAAGCATGATATACATACAAGTAAGCATGTATGGAAGTTCTTTGTCATTATTAGGAAATTTTAATTTTAGTTTTCTGTGTATGAGTGTTGTCTGCACTGCAGATATTTGTGCAGCCCAGTGCAGCTGAGATGGAAAGAGATCCTGGCCGTCAAAGCCCAGGCATACTGAGCACTGCAGCTCGAAAGTATTCAGGCATTCACCAGCCAATGAGTACCCTAGGTTACAGTAAGCCTAGGCAGCAGCTTATAGCCCTGCTTCAGGGAAAGGCTTCCCCAGTGTTAACAGCTCTGATCCAGCAAAGGAAGGACTCCAGGGCAAAGTTGCTACAGTGGCCAGCAGAAGGCTTCTTCTGGGGCTCACTGCTCTCTGCTCAGGGAATGTAACAACTCAGCCTGGCCATGGAAGGTCTCCTGAGAGGTGAGAGTGTTAGAGCTTCTCTCCCTCAACTGATCTCCATCCAGGCTCTGCTGCTGCTGCCCCAGCAAAAGATCTTCAAGCAAACCTCATTCAAGAGATTTATTGGGAGAGAAGGGTCCAGGAAAGGGTGGCTGCCTCAGCCCAGGGTGGGGATCGGGGTGGGTCCAGGACTTATATAGGGCTTCTGGGGGGGGGGTGCGGAGCTTTCTGGGGAGACTTCCAGGCCTGGGATTGGTCAGAACTTTTCCCTTTCTTTTTACCTTGATTTGTTTTTTAAGTTTCAGGACCAAAGTAAGTTTCTTTAACAGGCTCTTTGGGACTTTTGGGCTCTAACTTCAGGGCCAGGACCCATTTCTTTAGTTGATTCCGATGCCAGGGCCAAAGTGTGCTTCTTTGGTGTCACTTCAGAGCCAGCACACATTTCCTTTTGGTTCTGGGTTCAGGGATAAACATATTTCACTGCTTCAGGTCTTAGATTCAAAGTGTGTCTCTTTCACTAGCTCTGGGTTTAGGGCTAGGGTGAGTTTCTTTCACTGGCCACTTTTCCCTATATGTACCAAGTGCATGCATTGGCTGGGAAGGCTTACAAAAAGCTATGAGCCACTATGTGGGTGCTGGGAATAGAATTAGAGACCTCTAAAAGAGCAGTCAGAGTTCTTAATCACTGATTTCTCTCCAGTTCCCTTTATGATGCTTTTCATTTACAAGTTTTTTAAAAATACATTAAATCTATAGAGACAGATTTTTTAAAAAAAGATCTAACGTCAATACTTTTCAAAGCATCCTACAAAATAAACAGGGGAGAAAAACCAAGCATCTCATTTTAGAAAACCAGTATTTTTGATACTACAGCTGGTTCTGGACATGCTCAGACACAGCTAATAGAATAGCATCCCAAAAGGACACAAACACAAAATACAATACACAGAGACCAAATTCAAGAACACATTAAGAAATTACACAGTGTGACATGTTGATTTCATTTCAGCAATGCAAATTTGTTTCAACATATGCTTATCAGCAAGTGGAATACAGCACATAAACACCCTTAGGGGCAGAAATCATGTGTTCATCTTGACTTCAGGAAAGGCCTTTGACCAAGCTCTACATCTTTTTATGATAAAATGCCCGAGGAAGCTTGAAGTGAAAAAAAGTCAGCCTCGGTATAATCAAGTTGCACATGACAAATCTCTGGCAGCGCTCTGCTGTGGGTGGAACCTGAGGCCATTCACGATAAAATCTGGAATGAGACAAAGGTACCTAATTTTCTCTACCCTTACTACGTGTGGTATTTGACATCTTAGCTAGACAATAAGACAAGATAAATAAAAGGGCTACAAATGGGAAGGAAGTACATCAAGTTATTCCTAATTATAGAATCATGATCCTAAACTCAAAAGATCCTTTAAAAAGCCACCAAAAAATTCTAGACCTGGTGACCACTTCTATAAAGTAGCAGGATACAGATTCAGCATTCAAAATTAGCAGCTTTTCTAAACACCAATATGCTAAGAATGGAATTTTTCTGCTGATTTATTTCACATTTGTTCAAAAAACAACACAATACAAAACAACAAACAAATGCCACAGACAATCCAGGAATCATCCAAGCCAGGAAGGTGGAATGGGCCTCTTCAGAGAAAACCTGAAGGATGTGGCAGAACCTCAAAGGGCCATGACATCTTCTGTGATTACGAGGTGACAGAATTAATAGGAAAATGGCTACAGAGTCAACACAGCCCTCATGAAAATCCCAATGATGTATTTCACAAAAGTGGAAGAAAATGTTAAAATTCATATGGATGCACAAAAGATCCGGAATAACCAAAGTCATCCTAAGCAGAAACATGGGCATAGAAATTAAACTACCTGATCGCAAAACATGTTAAAGAGCCATAGTAATAAAAACAGCATGGCACTAGCCCCAAGCAGGTATGTGAAACACTGGAATATAAATGGAACCCAGAAGTAGAGTAAACCCTCTCTCTCTCTCTCTCTCTCTCTCTCTCTCTCTCTCTCTCTCTCTCTCTCTCTGTTAGCTTGCTATGTAACTCTGACTGGCCTGAAACTCTCTATGTAGACCAGGCTGGCCCATGCCCTGCTTATTGCTTTGTATTTTGATAACTTAACAATAATGTGCCACAGAGATATTCTTCTCTGCTCAGTTTTACATAGGTTTCATTTGCTTCCTATGTTTGAGGTTGGATTGTTTCTGTGAATTTGGGGGATTTCTGCTGTACCTTTGTGGAAACTAAAATCCCTCCACTTTGAGGCCTGGAGCCAGTTTTGGAGCCCAGAAGTTTCTTCTATTGAGGTGATGAAAACAGAGAAATATAGCTTAAAGGGAGTCCAGGTTTATCTGGTCAACAATTCCGGTCAGAGCAGAGCTGAGAAGTTTCTAAACCCCCAAGGCTAAGCACTGAAGGCCAAGTGCCCAAGGACCTGAGACTTCAAGGGTATTTCGGGCCAGCGGGAAGCATTCTCTCCCCATCCTAAAACAATCAATCAGCCAGCAGCTGCCCATCTGCCAGCAATAGTAAAGAAACTTTCAGGGCCTGGAGAGATGGCTCAGAGGTTAAGAGCACTGACTATTCTTCCAGAGGACCTGAGTTCAATTCCCAGCAACCACATGGTGGCCCATAACCATCTATGATGACATCTGGTACCTTCTTCTGTATACTGTATACATAATAAATAAATAATTTTAAAAAAAGAAACTTTCTCTGCTTTCCCTCTCCAGCCTGATAACAGCATTCCTATGGTCTTTCTCTGATCTTTGCTTTTTTTTTTTTTTTTTTTTTTTTTTTTTTTTTTTTTTTTTTTTTTTTTTTTTTTTTTTTTTTTTTTTTTTTTTTTGTCATTTAGAGTTTTATTTAGGGGGGGTTGGATATCTGGAGAAGGGTGGGAGAGTGGAGAAGAAAGAAAGGAAGAAGAGGAAGCAGAAAATAAAAAGGCTGATCTTTGCTTTAAAAGGGCTTGCTTTCAGGTAGGAAAGGGGCTCTGACCAGTTTTTATGATCAGAGCCTCAGTTGTACAACTGAAATAAAACTTGCATACGCTTGCATTTGAGGAATTGGTGTGATTCTGGGGATTTCTGGGGGTCACTGAGACTGGGCAGGCAGAATACCTCATTCTGAGCTTTTCAACCTGTAAATTCTCAGGTTTGGATTCTTGGTAATACTTCAGGAGTCTTGGAAAGGTGGTTACTTATTTTCTTGTTGCTGTTTGAATGCCACATTCCTTTATCTGATATTCTTTCTTCTTTTTTTATTTTGTATTTATCAAGAAAAACAGTAAATTGAATTTAAAATGTTCATAAGTTAACAATAACTATAAAGAAAATAAAAATCATAAGCATGACTTATCAAGGGTGATAATGCAAATAATTTACTACACGCAAAATTACTTTGTGTTCAGCTTTCCCTCTGGATTATTTTTTTTTTCCCATCCCTGTATGTCCCCATTCAAGGTCCCTTCCCCCTCCCACCACATCAGGTCATTTTTTTCTTTCTCCACAACTCCCCATCCCCTCCCTGGGCAGGCTGCAGACAGTCCCATGGTCCCACTGATCCAATAAAGCTTAGTTCAGTCTCCACTCCTGGCAAATCCAGTTTTGTCCCCCCTCCCTCAAGAGTGAGTCAGGTGTTCCTATAGGTGTAGTGGGATCCGAAGGGTCAGTCCAGGGTGTTTCTGATCCCAAGCTGTTCAGTGGTTGTGGTTTGCAGCTTGGGCATGCTTGGCTTTTTTCTTGTTAGTTTGTTTAGAGACCACTAATGAGTGAGTACATGCTCTGCTTATCTTTCTGGGTTTGTGATACCTTGCTCAGGAGGATATTCTCCAAATCCATCCATTTGCCTGCAAATTTTAGGATATCATTTTTTCTTACTGCTGAGTAGTATTCCATTGTGTAGATGTACCACAGTTTGTTAATCCATTCTTCAGTTGAGGGACATCTAGGTTGTTTCCAGGTTCTTGCTATTACAAATAATGCTGCTATGTACATAGTTGAGCTAATACCTTTGGAGTGTGAATGTGCCTCTTTAGGGTATATACCCAGAAGTGGTATTGCTGGGTCCTTGGGGAGATTGATTCTCAATTTTCTGAGAAACCTCCATATTG
>PVIH01013999.1:0-55869 GCA_004025045.1 Sigmodon hispidus | reverse complement strand
TGGGTCAGTGGGACCATAGGACTGTCTGCTCCCTGCCCAGGGAGGAGATGGGCAGTTGCAGAGAAGAAAAATGACCAGATGTGTTGGGAGGGGGAAGAGACCTTGAATAAGGATATATAGGGAAAGCTGAACACAAAGAAAATATATGTGTAGCAATCTTATTTGTGTTTCTACCCTTGATAAGCCATGCTTATGATTCGTATCCTC
Source organism: Sigmodon hispidus (assembly GCA_004025045.1). Taxonomy (NCBI): domain Eukaryota; kingdom Metazoa; phylum Chordata; class Mammalia; order Rodentia; family Cricetidae; genus Sigmodon; species Sigmodon hispidus. The sequence goes on along the minus strand of PVIH01013999.1, from coordinate 55,662 downwards.
TGTATAGTTATTGTTAACTCTTCTGCATTTTAAATTCTTTTTACTGTTTTTTTTTGATAAATACAAAATAAAGAAAAAAAAACATAACATGACTATAATTTATCATAGATAAATTAATCTGTATTTCTTTTTATATATTTATTTATTATGAATAAAGTCATATTTCTTATCAGTGTATATCTTTGTTCAATCTCCCCTCCCCATTCTGCCCCTTCCAGTCACTCTCTCTTCTCCACATCACTTTATGTACTCTCCAGCAAGGGCAGGAGGTCCCAAGGTTCCAATGAGTCTTAGTTCAGCATCCACGCCTGGCAAATCTGCTTTCCTAATCCCAACATCAAGACTGAGTCAGGTGTTCCTCTGAAGGGAATGGACTTTAAGGTGCCAGTCCAAGGTGTTTAAGATCCCAAGTGCAGTGTTCGTGGTTTCCAACTTCGACATGCTTTGCTTTTTGCTTTTTTGTTTAGAGACCACTAATGAGTGAGTACATCCCCTGTATATATTTCTGAGTTTGTGATACCTCCCTAAAGAGGATATTCTCCAAATCCATCAATTTGCCTGCAAATATTAGGATATCATTTTTTCTTACTGCTGAGTAGTACTCCATTGTGTAGTTGTACAACAGTTTGTTAATCCATTCTTCAGTTGAGGGGCATCTAAGTTGTTTCCAGGTTCTAGCTATTACTAATAATGTTGTTATTAACATAGTTGAACTAATGCCCTTGGAACGTGAATGTGCATCTTTAAGATATATGCTCAGTAAAGGTATTGCTGGATTCTTGGGGAAATTGATTCCCAGTTTTCTGAGAAACAGCCATACTGCATTCCAAACTGAGTGAACAAACTTACACTCCCAAAAGCAATGGAGGGATGTTCCCCTTGCTCTACAAACTCTCCATCATAGGATGTCATCTATATCTTTTATTTTAGCCAATCTGACAGATCTAAGGTGGTATCTCAAAGTTGTGTGGATTTGCATTTCTCTGATGGCTAAAGATGCTGAGTACTTTTTCAAGTGTCTTTCAGCCATTTGTATGTCTTCTGCTGAAAATTCCCTTTTTAGTTCTGAACCCCATTTTTTGATTGGGTTATTCAAGGTTTTGGGCTCTAGCTTCTTGATTTCTCTATATACTTCAGAGATCAGTCTTCTGTCACTTGTAGGGTTGGTGAAAATATTTTCCCATTCTGAAGGCTGTTGTTTTGTCTTATTGATTGTGGCCTTGGCTTTACAGAAGCTTCTCAGTTTTAGGAGGTCCCACTTATTGATTGTTGTTATTAGTGTCTGTGCCACTGGTGTTATATTTAGGAAGTGTTCACCTGTTCCAATTTGTTGGAAGGTATTTCCCACTTTCTTTTCTGTCAAGTTCAGTGTGGCTGGGTTTACGTTGAGGTCTTTGATCCACTTGGATTTGAGTTTTATGCAGGGTGATAGGCTTGAATCTATTTGCATTTTCTATACACAATCATCCATCTATGACACCATCATTTGTTAAATATACTATCTTTTTTCCATTGAATATTTTGGGCCTCTTCATCAAAGATCAGGTGTTTATAGGTTTTTGAGTTAATGCCTAGATCCTCAGTTTTATTCCAATGATCCACAGGTAACTTTTTATGCCAGTACCAGGCTGTTTTTATTACTGTAGCTCTATACTATTACTTGAAGTCAGGGATGATGATGCCTCCTGATGTTTTTTAGTTGAGCAAAATTGTTTTGGCAATTCTATCTTTCCTGTTATTCCAAATGAAATTGAGTATTATTCTTTTAAGGTCCAAAAAATTATTGTGTTGGAATTTTGATAGAAAGTGCATTGAATCTGTAGATTGCTTTTGGTAGAATTGCCATTTTTACTATGTTGATCCTACCAATCCAGAAACATGGGAGGTCTTTCCATTTTCTGATATCCTCTTCAATTTCTTTCTTCATTGATTTAATGTTTTTATCAAATAGAGCGGGTGCTCTGTTTGGTTACATTTACTCCAAGGTATTTAATGCTATTGGAGCTATTAAAAAGGGTGATGTTTCACTTATTTCTTTTTCAGCACTTCTATCTTTAATGTATAGGAGCACTTTTGATTTTTTTGAGTTAATCTTGTAACCTGCTACATTGCTGAAAATGTTTATCAGCTGTAGAAGTTCTATGGTAGAATTTTGTTGGTCAGTTATGTATACAATATTATCATCTGCAAATAGAGATAGTTTAACTTCTTCTTTTCCAATTTGTATCCCCTTAATCTCCTTTCATTCTCTTATTGCTTTAGTTAAAACTTCAAGAACTATATTGAATAGATAAGGGGAAAGGGGACATATTTATCTGGTTCCTGATTTTAGTGGGATTGCTTTGAGTTTTTCTCCATTAAGCTTTTGCTGGCTGTCGGCGTCTTGTAAATCACCTTTATTATATTGAGATATTTTCCCTGTATTCCTGATCTCTCTAGGACGTTTATCATAAAGGAGTGTTGGATTTTGTCAAAGGCCTTTTCAGCACCTAAGGATATAGTCATGTGGTTTTTTTTCCTTCAGTTTCTTTATATGATGGATGACATTTACAGTTTTTCGTATGTTGTACCATCCCTGTATTTCTCAGATGAAGCCTACTTGATCACGGTGGAAGATATTTTTTATATATTGTTACATACAGTTTGCCAAAATTTTGTTGAGAATTTTAGCATCAATATTTATGGAGGAAATTGATCTATAATTCTCTTTTTTTTGCATTTTGGAGTGGCTTGAATATTACGTAATTTTGGCCTCATAAAATTAATTTGGCAATATTTCTACAATTTCTACTGTGTGAAAAAGTTTGAGGAGTAATGATAGTAATTCTTTGAATATCTGGTAGAATTCAGCACTGAAACAATCTGGACCTGGACTTTTTTTACTTGGTAGGCTTTTAATGACAGCTTCAATTTTATTGAGGGTTATAGGTCTGTTTAGGTAATTAATCTGATCTTCATTTAATTTTGATAAATGGTACCTGTCCAAAAAGCTGTCCATTTCTTCTAGGTTTCCTCTTTTTGTGGAATATAGATTTTCAAAGTATTACTTGATAATTCTCTGGATTTCCTGGGGGTCTGTTAGTCCCCCTTCTCAATTCTGATTTTGTTTATTTGGATACTCTCTGATTTTTGGTTACTTTGGATAAAGGTTTATCTATCTGGTCAACTTTCTCAAAGAACCAATTCTTTGATTCATTGTTTCTTTGTATTGTTCTTTTTGTTTTAATTGTATTGATTTCAGCTCTAAGTTTGATTATTTCCTGCTGTCTATTCCTTCTAGGTAAGTTTGCTTGTGATTGTTCTAAGGCTTTCAGCTCTGCTGTTAATTCTCTAGTGTGGGATTTCTCTATGTTTTTCATATAGGCATCTACTACTACGAATTTTCCTCTTAAGACTGCTTTCATTGTTTCCCACAAGTTTGGGTATGTTGTATAGTCAATTTTAGAGATAATTCCCTGTGGTACTGAGAAATATAGATATTCCTTTGTGTTTGGATGGAAGCTTCTGTAAATATCTATTAAATCCATTTGCATTATAAGATCTGTTAAACTCCTTATTTCCCTTTTGAGTCTCTGTCTGGTTGACCTATCCAAGGGTGAAAGTGGGGTATTGCAGTCTCCCACTATTAGGATGTGAGAACTGATGTGGGATTTGAGCTTTACTAATGTTTCTTTTAAACACATAGTTGCCCTTTTATTAGGGCATCTTTGTAAATATTCAAGATTGAAATCTCCTCTTGACCAATTTTTCCTGTGATGAATAAGAAATGTCCATCTTGGTCTCTTTTAATTGATTTTAGTTTAAAATATACTTTGTTAGCTATTAGGATGAGAACACAAGCTTGTTTCTTAGGACCATTTGATTGGAAAATGGTCTATTTGTTATTAAGGGATATTAGTGACCACTGATTGATATTTCCTGTTATTTTTGTTGGTATGTATTTCTTTTCTCTGGGCTTTTCTTCTGTGGGATTATTGAATGTTTGTGGTTTCATGGGTGTATATGGCATCCTTAGGTTGAAGTTTTCCCTCTGGTGCTTTCTGAAGGGCCAGATTTGTGGATAGGTACTGTTTAAATCTGATTTTATAGTGAAATATCTTGTTTACTTCATCAATGGTGATTGATAGTTTTGCTGGGTATAGTAGCCTGGTTTGGTAGCCATGTTCTTTTAGTGTCTATATAACTTCTCACCAGGACTTTCTTGCTTTCATTGTTTCCATTGACTAGTCTGGTGTTATTCTGATGGGTGTCCCTTTATAGCTAAGTTGGTGCTTTTCTTTTACAGCTCTTAATTTGTTTTTTTGTTTTGTTTTGTTTTGTTTTGTTCTGTATGTTTTGTGGCTTGGCTATTATTTGGCAAGAGAACTTTTGGTGGTTCATATTTATTTGGTTTTCTATATGCTTCTTGTATATTTATAGGCATTTTCTTCTTTAATTTGGGAAAGTTTTCTTCTATGATTTTATTCAATACATTATCTGTACCTTTGACCTGGTATTCATCTCCTTCTTCTATTCCTATTATTCTCAGGTTAGGTCTTTTCATGGTGTCTCAAGTTTCCTGAACATTTTGTGCTTTTAGAGTTTTCTTTGACTGATGTATCTATTTCCACTACTTAGTCTTCCAATCCAGAGTTTCTCACTTCTATCCCTTGGATTCTGTTGGTTATGATTGTATCTGTAGTTACAGCTCTTTTCTTCAAATTTTCTATTTCCATTCCTGCCCCATTTTGTGTCTTTTTTATTGCTTCTATTTCAATTTTTAGTTTGTGGATTGTATCTTTTGTTTTACATTTTCTTGGTTTTCTTTCAAGGATTTGTTCATCTCTTCCAATTTTTTTGTTTATATTTTCTTCTATTTCCTTAAGGGAAATTTTTATATCCTCTTTGAAGGCTTCAATAATCTTCATAAAGTTGTTTTTGGTGTTGTTTCCTTCTGATTCCTCTCCATTGCTCTATTCAGGTCTTATAGTTGTAGAACCACCATTTTCTTCTGGTGTTGCCTTGTTGTTCTTTATATTGTTATATGTATTTTTGCACTGGCATCTGTCCATGGCTTCAGTGGTTCACAATTAGTCAACTCCTAGTCAGTTGCTGTAAGAGGGCTTGTGTGTCTCCTGTCTCATCTGAGGAGGGTTCTGCTCTTTCCCTGACTCTGCTCTGGACGGGGGTCTGAATTTCAATGCTTCAGTCCTTCTATGATGACACAGTTCACCCTGGAGGTGGGGCCTGGCTATGCAATGTCCCTTCTTTCATGAGTTGCTAGACAAGCTGCTCACAGCTAAAGCCTACCTCCTGGCTGCTAGGGGCAATCTGAGATCAGAGATCAGACGCTAGGGATTGACCCAGGTTAGGGAGATGGACTATCTGGATGGTCGGTCCAGGTTCCAGAATCTGCTAAACTCTGACTCTGCTCTGGACAGAAGTCTGAATTTCAAAGGCCTTAATCTGTATTTCTTGCAGATTAATATTACATTATAATTTTAAAGAAATTACATAAACATAATATTTTAAACAAATTAATCTTAAATTTGCATCAATACACCAAAATCTATACTAATGTAAAACATTTTGAGATTAACAATTTTTTTTGGATCAAAGTAGATTCAATACTTTTTTATCATTTCTATGTCTTATCCTCTTTTCTTTTTCATAGAGATTGACTATGGCCATTAACTATTTATAATGAAAACAAACATGTATAGACAATATTTTGGGAATTTGGGCATTGCTTTTCATTACTACTTCCTACTAATTGGGGGTGCTGGCAATCTTATGGAATTCCTAAGGCTGGATCATCTTAGTCACCAGTCTTGAAGCAAATATGATTATTTCTTCCCATCAAATTTTTTTCAGGATCTTTCTTGATCAAACCTTATTTTCTTTAACATGTAATAAATCCACAGCTTCTTATTTTCTGTAGAAATAATAAGGAAATCTCTTCTCCAAAGTAGCATATATTTTTATTTCAGTTTTAAAGTCAAGTCATTTACAAAATATATTGGTTGGTTTAATCCAGCAGCATTCATAATTAAGTATCTCTTAACATATCTTGTTCTTTCTTCAGCAATCAAACAATTCAAACACAAGAAAACATACAGTATCGAGACTCTTTGTATATTTTCCATCTTTATATGGCATATATATATATATAACTTTATTTCTTTTTAAAAGACCATCTTTTTCCCCTTCTTTCTCCCAAGTCTACATTATATTTTTTAAACACATTGTAAATTGATTAGAGATTTATTTTTTAAATCTGTCTTTACTGTTTATATCTTTTCTTTCTCTGTTTTTGACCATACTTTTAATCTGCTAATGTGTATCTAGGACTAAAGGCTTGGCTATTGCAGTTTGGCAGAGGTACTGGCAGGAACTACATTTACCACCTCAACTCTGGGGAATTTTATGGTATACACTGTCACCAAGTAAAGCACCACTGCCTTATGTTCATAGACTTCATTTTAATGTTTGGCAGCAGGTCCTCTTGAATGACTCTTGTGTGGTTTTGTTTTGTTTTCTGTTTGTTTGTTTGTTTGTTTTTGTCCTAAGCCTGAGTCATGAAACCACTCTTTAAAATGTTGCACTTCTGCTTAACACCAGCAAACAGAGCTGAACCAAGAAAATGCTCATACTAAGAAGCCATCTTTGACTCTATTCCCTTTTGTCTGTAAGAGTAGTAACCTTAAATCTGTCTTGAGAAGCTTCTGCTTATATCTAGGCTTCTGTGAGCCTGTGGGAACATATGTTGCAGCTCAGGCTGCAGGCAGAAAACACATCATTTTGTAACTCAAGCTGGAACACTACTCTGCACCATGGCCCACTTGAGAGGCACACCAAAAAACTCATTTGGATTCCTTTTTAGAACATTTTTTTTAAAGATTTCTCAGGTCTATGTAGATCATGCCTCACATTGGGCACTATTTGTAGGTGGAAGTTTCTGACCCGTGACTCCATGGCATTACCTGAGTTTTTTGACATATTGCTTTCTTGGCAGCAGTTCATAGTATCTTTCCCTCTGACTCTTCCCTTCTTCACCTTTGTCTATGCTTGGATTACCCACCTGCTTCTACAAATATCTTGCTATATGCCAAAACATATTTAAACATACTCTTTATCAGCCAGTAGTAATCACAATATACAGCAAGAGCTGTACCACTATGTAGAGCCACATTATTGTTTTAAACAAACTACTTGAAACAAAACAAATACAAACAAAATATGGGTTATCTTATAATGGTAATAGAATCACAAAATAATAAAAATAAATTTTCATTACAGAGAAGAATACAAGTCACTTTCTTTTTTTTAGATTTTATTTTTATTTTATTATGTATACAGTGTTCTGCTTACATGCCTGTAGGCCAGAAGAGGACACCAGGTCTCATTACAGATGGTTGTCAGCCACCATGTGGTTGCTGGGAATTGGACTCAGGACCTCTGGAAGAGCAGCTGGTGCTCTTAACCTCTGAGCCATCCCTCCAGCCCCACACGTCACTTTCACAAAGCTTCATCTTAATTGAAACATATTCTATGATTACTTTAAATATTTATTGATATTCCAGGGATGCATAGCATGATAATTTGATAATTAAAGTAAAATTTATGTGTTTAAACTATTATGAAAAAGAGTTTTAGAAGAAGAAATTTTAAATACATCTAATTAGTGTTGTAATATTATTTAGAAAACAAATGTAACTTCTACAAATTAAAATTTTGATCTTTAAAAGTAATCCACCTTTAAAAGGACAATAATATAGACAGACTATTCTCAGAAAACATAAGGGAACAAAAATTATATGAAAATATCCTTAGAATATTTCTCATAAGGAAACTTCAATTTTTAATGGCCCATTATATTGTCCCAATCTTTTTGGGTTCTACAGTGATTAATTCACTTAGCAATGATATAAAGAAATAGAATTAGTGATACTTTTATTTGGTTCTCAAACTATTTAGTAAAATTAATGACACTCAAAGCTCTCAAGTGGTTTCCATGCCAATTTGAAATAAATGAGCCATGCTCAACAAATAAAAAAAAAACTGAATAAGTCTTGCCCAGTACAGCTTCCCAGAAGAGCATAGTGGATGCTACATGGGAAGAGCTGCTCCTCACATACCCAAGACCTGCTGGACCAGGAGAGATCACAGTACAGTGAAGAGCCCAAGGACACCACAGGAAATGAATTAGAACCTGCTCTCCCCAACAAAACAAAAATCCCAAAACACTGAGGCTGTAGAGAAGAATGGCCTCCACATTCTCTTCTGCCACATAGCATTATGTACAGCCTACTAGATCAAAAGAATTCTCTAGCCTCATCCTTCAACTCAGTGTAAATCTGTCAACAACCCATTCTATTAATATTTTATGTAATATTTTCTATTGCTTAATTTCTGTCTTGCGTAGATGCCTCATCACTGATTTTGTTTGTATATTGCTTAGCCATGTTTAAGGATTGTTGTTTGTTTCTCTACTCAACTAACTCATAGGCATTTTTTACTATATGCTTCAGGTTTGTTTCATATTTCCCCTTCTTATCATCTTTCTCTCAATCTTATCTACTCTGGACTTAACTTTTTTGAGTTACTTTTATTTATTAATTTATTTATAATAAATAAAATTTATAATAAAATTTATTTATAATAAATAAAATTGTGTGGCATTAAGAGTTGATCTCAGTGTCTTCTACCTACTAGACAAGTATTGTTGAACTGAGATATGTCCAAGAACTCTCTTTTAACTAATTAATTATAACCTTCCATAGCTTTAACCACCTCTAAAAATTTGTTGACCCTAACTGTATCTCTTCCTCCTGTCTGTTTAATTTACCTTGATTTGGTTTTAATTTTTAGTCAATCTAATATTTAATCATAATCCTTATGCACCCTATACCCCACTCACTCCTATACTTATAGCAAATCACAGGTATCCTCTGGGGTATTCTTATTTATTCAACCTCCAACTGTTATTGAAGTCAATGGATCAATGTTACTAAGTGGCTACTATGACAATTGCACAGTGGTAACATTTAACAGCTATGGGTGTGCTACTTGTTAATATCTTACTTTAATATAGATGTTACATAGGCAGTTGGAGCTCCTGCTAGGAAGAATTAGTTTTTGAACTAGACACTCAGTGCTACAACATTGCACTTAGTGCTTGAGCATTGGAAATACTTCCACCTGAAAGAATGTAGATAATGAAAACAACAAACAAAAAAATAACACCAGTTACATAAAACCAATGCAATAATATAAGAAGCAATAAGGACCAGAATGTCATAACTTCTTCAAAAGTACTAACTCTATAGCAATGATATCTAGAGAAAGTGAGTTAGATACAATATCAGACAAAGCATTTTAAATAACTAAGTATGTTCAATAACAGAAACAAACAGCTAAAATAACTAGTAAAAATGGTGCATGATATGTAACAGAAAAATAACACAAAGAGAAATCCTGAAGAAAAACAAATTTAAAGTATAGGAAATAAGTAACATAGTAAGCCAAAGAGAAACTCTACAGAAACTCATCAATAAAATGAATCAAGTGGGGACAGAATCTCTGAGCTTGAAGGGAGGATAGAGGAAGTGAATTATCCAGTGATGAAAAGACTAAATAATATGATAGTGTGGAGGAATTCTAAGATATAGGTGATGCCCTAAGAAGACCAAATCTAAAGGGTCTATGTATAGAAGAGAGAGAAGAATATTTATCTAAAGGCATAGAAAATGTTTTCTAAAGAACCATTGAAGAGGAAGAAAATTGTGGAGTCAGTAGAAGAGAGGTTGCTTCAAATAAAGAAGGCTAATGGAAATCAGACAAGTCACAAAACATGTTCCCCTCACCACTTTCTATGTAAAACACTAAATATATAAAGAAAACCTCACTGAAAGAAACTAGAGAGAAACACTAACTCATTTACAAAGGCAGGCACATTAGAATAAGAGCATAGCTGTGGAGAAGAAAGAATGACCTGATGTGGTGGGAGGGGGAAGGGAACTTGAATAAGAATATACAAGGATAGAAAGTATGACTTCTTTGTTCATAATAATAAAATAAAAATAAATAAATAAACAAATAAAAAGAATAAGAGCATAGCTTTCAACAGAAACTTGAAAACAGAACAGCATGAAATAAGTTACTTAAAACTCTGGGCTATAAGAAATGCTGATACATAATACAATACTCAGCAAAGATACCCGTCATAACTAAAAGAGAAAAAAAAAACTTTTCCTGATAAAAACAGGTTAAAGGAATTTATGCATATTGAACCAGCTTTACAGAAGACACCTGAAGGAATTCTTCAGACAACAGAGAAAAAAATCCACCCAGAAAGCCATAGGATAAAAATAAACCACAAAAGAAAACCAAATACTACAATATCAACTAATTTTCCCAAATTAGTAAATAATTTCAATAACAATAATGTATATTAAACAATTTAGTTCCTCAATAAAAAGAAAAATACTATTATACAGCCAGCATTAATCTACTTGTTGCATTCAAGAAACACACTTGATCAAAAGGTCATACTTAGGATAGAAGGGTACTCTAAGCAAATGGAAATGCGAAAGAAGCATCACTGTTCTAATATCTAACAATACAGACTTTAAAATGGGAAAAATAAAGGAGATCACTTTATATTAATAAAGGATACAATCCATCAAAAGAACATTTCTATTCTAAACATATGGGTCCCAGACACATGTATGCAAATTTTATTAAACAAATACTACTTAGAATTAAAGTTGCAGATTGCTTCCAACACAATAAGATCAGGTGATTTCAATACCCCATGGTCACAAGTCTTCCTATTAAAAGACCTACCATGTTCATTGGTTAGAAGAATCAATATTGTGAAAATAGCTGTCATGCAATCTAAAGAGTCCACATAATTGCAATCAAAATTTCAATGACATTATTTATAGGAATACAACAGCAATCTTAACATTCACATAGAAGCATAGGAATCCTGAACAACCAAAGCATTTAGGAACAAAAAGAAATCTGTACCAGCAGATCAAATTTCAAGCTATACTTCAGAGCCATAATGATAAAATAACATGATAATTCTAATCAAAAACAGATTCACATATCAGTGGAATAAATTAGACAACCCAGATACAAGGCCACACAACTAGAGTGATCTATTTTCAACAAATGCCAAAATATACACATTAAAGATAAGACAGCATCTTTAATAAATGTTTCTGGTAAAACATTCCAGCAGGCAGCAGTACTTAAACTTGGTAGATAGCCCAAGCAAGAGAGAGAAGTTAGGTCATGGAGAACATTTTGAGGGTGCCTAGAGAGGAGTGGGAATGGAGATGGGTAACATACAACTTAGATGTATTTCATATGTCATGAGATTATTTAAAAAATTACAAGGCATTCTATTTCCAAAAAGACACAAATGAATAACACACAAAAAAACTCTCTGTTAATATTTCTGTTTCTAATTTAGGGAAATCATTGTCACAAAAGGCCCTGGTTAGACTCAGGTGGTCATGAAATACAAATCTCAAGAAAGGACACTGTTTGAGGGGAGGAATATACGGAGATAAGGTATGGTATTGAATAAAAGTAATCAAAACACATTATATACACACCTGAAATTGTCAAGAACAAATTTAATTAATAATACACAGTAATGTAATAGAAATTATTTGAAAACAACCTAAATGTATTTTGTAGGAGATAATCCTATTTTCAAAGGTTTGAAATAATAACTGATTTTTTATATACCTTTATTTACTTATGTATATATACTGTCTTATTTTTGTAAATATGAACTTATCATTGGTGTCTTACTTCTAATATTTTACACTAATGTATATATGTATATATATATATGAGTGTGTGCACTTGCACAGACAAATTTACATTCATATACATATAAAAATTTAAATGCAAACATCATATGAGGATTAGAAAAGGCAATAATCACCAGTAAGCATGAATTAAGGAATGAACTGTGAATTACTGTATAATTTTCAGAACAGATAAAATCATACTATAATGTCAAATAATGTTTTTACATAATGAAGTAGAAAAGCACTGAAACTATATAGATAGAAAATGTAAAATTGTGAGGATGGATTTATTTGGGGATAAGCAGGCAACATGATTTGAAATCAACATAAAGGACTTTCAATTTAAAAATTTCAGTTATTAAAAACTGTGAAGTGCATCAGTAGCAAAAGACTTTTCATCTTGTGTTGCACAAGAGCCAAGGTTTTACTGTATTACTTCACCACAAGTCTTAACTTGAAGCCTTAGCTTTGAGTGTGTGTGAAAGTGTGAAAGTGTGTGTGTGTGTGTGTGTGTGTGTGTGTGGTGTCTGTGTGTAAAAGTTTTCTTTTCTACATCTGCCACTGCCCCCTCTCTTCCCTTCTCACAGTCTCTTTCAGTCCTCCCTCAGCCTCCTTCTACCACACCCCTGATTCATTCTCCAAGGAGGCAAGGAGTTACAAGGTTGGTCAGTTCAGTCTGGAATTGAGGTAGGTCCCAGTCCCTCATGACAGTATTAAAGTTGAGTGAGAGGAACATAGTCGGATCCAACTGCAAGAAGCTCCACAAAAATCCCATGGCATATGACAGTCATCTATCTTTGGAGGGTTTAGTTACTTTTCCTGAAGGATCCTGATCCCTTTGCTCCTCTCTCTCTCTCTCTCTCTCTCTCTCTCTCTCTCTCTCTCTCTCTCTCTCTCTCTCTCTCTCTCTCTCTCTCTTTCCAGCTGGACCAGGAGAGCTCGACCTGTTGCTGAGCTATGGATCTCTGCTTCTGCCTCTTATCCATTGCTGGATGAAGGTTCTATGACACTTAGGGTGGTCATTCATTTTATTATAGGGGAAGTCTTGTTTAGGCACCCTCTCTACTATTGGCTGGAGTCCTAGTCAGGGATATACTGGGGGATCTTGTAGGTTTCCTTAGCACCAGGTTTCTTTCTAATACCACAGTGACTCCCTCTATGAATATATCCAATTTTTTTCTCCCTTTCAGTTGCTCCTCTCACTCAACCATCTTCACTTGTGATTTGTTCCAACTTCCCCTTACTAACTCCAAGTTATGATCCTGATTTACATAGAAGATCTTCTCTAATTCCCCTTCCCAAAGAATCCTCTTTCCTAGATGTCACTCTTAAGTTTCTTCTCTTACCTAGCTGTTTAGGGCCTGTGGTTTGAAGCCTGAATATTCTGTGCTTTATGTCTAAAATTCACTTGTAAGTTAGTACATACCAGGTCTATCTTTCTGGGTCTGTGTTACCTCATTTAGGATGATACTCTCCAGATCCATCCATTTGCCTATGCATTTTAGGATGTCATGATGTGGGATGTCTTTATATATGCTGTGAATAAAAAACTGTTTTGGCCTATAGCAGGCACCTTAGAAGCAGACAGGAAATCAGAGTATAGGTGGGGGAAGGGGGGCAGAGTCAAGTGAGATGCCATCTAGCCATCAAAGAATCAACATGTAAGAGTAACACAGATAAGCCATATTCCACGTGGAAAGAAAGATTAATGAAAATGAATTGAATTAACATGCAGAGCTAGCTATCAGTATGTCTGAGTAATGGGCCAAGCAGAACAAAATTAATATAAGCCTTTGTGTGATTATTTGGTGCTAAGAAAGGGCATGGACCATGGGACTACTCTGTCTGGGACTTCAGGTCTGTGGGGCTGGACCACCAGCTGGACAGACTAGAAACTTCTAATTGTAAAGTCATTTTTTTTTTTTTTTTACTGCTGGGTAGTATAACGTACAATTTTTTAATCCATTTTTCAGCTGAGGGACATCTAGGTTGTTTTCATGTTCTGGCTATTACAAATAATGCTGCTAAGAACATAGTGAGATAATGTCTTTGGGGTAAAATTGTACATTCTTTATGGTATATGCCCAATAGTGGTATTGTTAAATAATTGGGGAGATTGATTCTTAGTTTTCTAAGGAACCACCATACTGCTTTCTAAAGTGGCTATACAAGTTTACACTCCCACCAGAAATGGAGGAGGGTTCCCCTTGCTCCACATTTCCTCCAGCATAGGTTGTCATCTATGTTTTAGATTTTAGCCATTCTGAAAAATATAAGATGCTGTGTCAAAGTTGTTTTAATTTGCATTTCTCTGATGGCTATGGATGTTAAGCATTTCTTTAAATGTCTTTCAGCCATTTGTAATTCTTCTGTTGAGAATTCTCTTTTTAGCTCTGAACCCCATTTTTTAAATTGAATTATTTGGGGGCTTGACCTCTAGTTTCTTGAGTTCTTCATATATTTTAGAGATCAGTCCCTTGTCACATGTGGGATGGATGAAGATATTTTCCAATTCTATAGACTGTTGTTGTGTCTTATTGACCATGTTCTTTGCCTTACAGAAGTTTCTCAGTTTTAAGAACTCCCATTTATTAACATATTTCTAGTGTCTGTGGTGCTGATATTATATTTAGGAAGTGGTCACCTGTACCAATGTATTCAAGGATATTTCCCACTTTCTTTTCTATCAAGTTCAGTGAAGGCTGGGTTTATGTTGAGGTCTTTGATCCACTTGGATTTGAATTTTGTACAGAGTGATAGATATGGATCAAATTACATTCTTCTACATACTATCATCCAGTTATACCAACACCATTTGTTGAAGGCTTTATCTTTTTTCTTTGTATATTTTTGGCCTTTTTGTCAAACTAAGGTGTTCATATGTAAGTGGATTAAGGTCAGGGTCTTTGATTCAATTTTATTGATCCATAAGTCTGTTTTTATGTTTTTATTCCAGTACCATACTGTTTTTATTCCTGTTTCTCTATAGTATAGCTTGAAGTCAAAGATGGTGATGTCTCCTGAAGTTCTTTTAACTGAGCAGGAATGTTTTGGGAATTCTGGGTTTCTTTTTATTCCATATGAAGATGAGTACTATTTTTTAAAAATCTGCAAAAAATTTTCTTGGGATTTTGATAGGGATTGCATTGAATCTGTAGATTGCTTTTGGTAAAATTGCCATTTTTTTTACTATGTTGATCCTACCTATCCAGGAGCATGGGACATCTTTCCATTTTCTGATACCCTCTTCAGTTTCTTTCTTTAGTCACTTAAAGTTTTGTCTATAAGATCTGCTACTTCTTTGGTTAGAGTTACACCAAGGTATTTAATGCTATTTGCTGCTATTGTAAAGTGTGATGTTTTCCCTTATTTCTTTTTCAGCCCTTTTATCTTTAGTATATAAGAGAGCTACTGATTTTTTTTAGTTAATCTTGTATCCTGCTACATTCCTAAAGATGTTTATTAGTTGTAGAAGCTCCCTGGTAGAATTTTGGGGGTCACTTATATATATAATTGTGTCATCTGCAAATAGAGATAGTTTGATTCTTCCTTACCAATTGTATCCCCTTAATTTCCTTTTGTTCTCTTATTCTTCAGCTAAAATATTGAGAACTGTATTGAATAGATATGGGGAGAGGGGACAGCTTTGTCTTGTTCCTGATTTTAGTGGAATTGCTTTGAGTTGTTTTTTTCCATTTAGCTTGATGTTGGCTATTGCCTTGCTGTATATTGCCTTTACTATATTTAGGTATTTTCTTTGTATTCCTGATTTTTCCAAGATTTTTATCATAAAAGAGTGTTAGATTTGGTCAAATGCTTGTTTAGCATCTAAGGAGATGATCATGTGGGGTTTTTTTTCAGGTTGTTTTTATGATGGATGACATTGAAAGTTTTTCATACATTGAGCCATCCCTGCATCTCTGGGATGAAGCCTACTTGATCATGATGGATGATATTTTTTATATGTTGTTGAATTTGATTTGCTAGTATTTTGTTGTGTATTTTTGCATTAATTTTCATGAGGGAGATTGGTCTATAATTCTATTTCTTTCATGCGTGTTTGAGTGGTTTGGGTATTAGGGTGACTATAGCTTCTTAAACAAGAGTTAGTCAATATCCCTTCTGTTTCTAATGTATGGAACGATTTGAGAAGTATTGGTATATGGACCGGCATCTGTCTGAACCTAGCAACCTGTGTCCAGAGAGAGTGAGAAGCTGGAGAATCCTTCCCTAGCACTCCCAGGGGACACATAGCTGACAGCCAGGACATGCCTTTAAGGCAAGTCACATCATCATAGATAGACAGGCATTTGTCCAGAGCCAGCAACTTGTGTCCAGAGGGAGTGAGAGGCTGAAGAATCCTTCCCCAGCAATTTCAGGGGACACAGAGCTGATGGCCAGGACTGCCTTCTAGGTAAGTTGTGTCATCATAGATGGACATCTCTCCAGACTGCATGACACCTTGTCCAGAGATCACAGAGTCCAAAGGCATCTCTTTGAACTGCTCAAGCCAATGCCGAGAGAGCAGAGTAAGAGAGAGATGTCTCATCAAAACATGTGAACCTGTGGCCTGACCAGAGTACGAGATCTTACAGTCTCTATGTTCAGAACAGACAGGAAACATAAAACCCTGTAACCACAACTGACTAAGATTGAACTAAGAACTGACTAAGAGTAAACCAAAAAGCAATGGGCAGGCACCAGTGCAAGAATAGACATAACAATATAAAGAAAATCAAGATACCACCAGAAGAAGCTGGTGGCTCTATAACACCAAGACCTGAAAAGAGCAATGAAGAGGAAACAGGAAGAAACAACATTAAAAACACTTTTATGAAGATTATAGAAGCCTTAAGAGAGGATATAGAAGAATTCCTAAAAAAGGAAAAATGCAAAAAAAAAAAAAATTCCTTAAAGAAATAGAAGAAAATACAAATAAAAAATTGGAAGAGATGAACAAATCCTTGAAAGAAAACCAAGAAAGAGAAAACCAACAAATGAAAAAAACATTCAAGAACTAAAAATAAAATTAGAAAAAATAAATAAGTCACAAAATAAGACAAAGGAGGAAATAGAAATGATCTGGAACTACAGATACAAGTATAAACAACAGAATCCAAGAGATGGAAGAGAGAATCTCAGGAGTGGAAGACTCAATGGTGGAAATAGGTAAATCACTCAAAGAAAACACTAAAACTAAAAAAAAGCAATAACACAAAACATTTGGGAAATTTGAGACACCATGAAAGGCCAAACCTGAGAATAATACGAATAGGAGAAGGAGATGCAAACAGCTCAAAGGCACAGATAATGTATGCAGTAAAATAATACAAAAAAAAAAAAAAAACTTTCCCAACCTAAAGAAAGAAATGCCTATAAGGATAAAAGAAGTCTACAGAACACCAAATAGATTAGACTCCCCCCAAAAAATGTCTGCTTGCCACATAAAAACCATGCCACAAAACATACAGAACAAAGAAAAAATTTTAAGAGCTGCAAAGGAAAAGGACCAATGTACCTATAAAGGCAGACCCATCAAAATAACACCAAACTATTCAGTGGAAACAATGAAAGCAAGAAGATCCTGGTTAAGTTATAAAGACACTAAATGAGCATGGCTGCCAACCCAGACTACTATACTCAGCAAAACTAATAATCACCATAAATGGAGTAAGGAAGATATTTCATGACAAAGACAGATTGAAACAATACCTATCCACAAATCTAGAACTATAGAAAGCACTAGAGGGAAAATTCCAACCTAAGGAACCCAGATACACCCAGGAAACCACAAACAATCGATAATCCCACAGAAGAAAAGCCCAAAGAAAGGAAATACACACAAGCTACCACCAAAAATAACAAGGAATAATAATCAGTGGTTATTAATATCCCTTAATATCAGTGGACTCATTTCACCTATAAAAAGACACACCCTAACACGAAGGATATAAAAACAAAAGCCATCCTTCTGGTTCATACAAAAAGCACACTTCAACTTCAAAGATAGACACAGGCTCAGAGCAAAGTGATGGGACAGAAACAAGCTCTTGTTGCCATCCTAATATCTAACAAAGTAGACTTCAAACTAAAATCAATCAAAAAAGACCAGGATGGACAGTACTTATTCATCTCGGGAAAAACTGATCACAATGAAATCCCAATACTGAATATTTATGCCCCTACTATAAGGGCGACTTCATATGTAAAAGAAACACTACTAAAGCTTAAACTTCACATCAAATGTCACACTCTAATAGTGGGAGACTTCAATACCCCACTTTAAAAGTCTGGTAGACTTTTGCATTGAAACCATCTGACCCTGGGCTTTTATTGCTTTGGAAACTTTTAATAAAAGCATCAATTTCCTTGGTGGTTATAGATCTATTTAGGTCATTTATCTGGTCTTGATTTAATGTTGGTAAGTGGTACCTGTCTAGAAAGCTGTCCATTTCTTTTAGGTTTTCCAATTTAGTGGAGTATAGGTTTTCAAAGTATGACCTAATGATTCTCTAGATTTCTTGGGTATCTGTTTTTACATCCCCCCTTTTCATTTCTGATTCTGTTAAGTTGGATACTCTCTCTCTGCCTATGATTTTGATTCTTTGTATTGTTCAGTTTGTTTTGATTTCAGCCATGAGGTTGATTATTTCCTGCTGTATATTCCTTCTAGGAGAGCTTGCTTCTAATTGTTCTAAAGCTTTCAGCTGGGCTGTTAAGTCTCTTGTGTGAGATTTCTAAATGCTTTTCATGTAGGCATCTAGTACATTAATTTTCCTCTTAGCACTGCTTTCATTATGTCCTATAAGTTTGGCTATGGTATGGATTCATTACATTAAATGCTAGGAGGTTTTTGACTTCTTTCTTTACTTCTTCCTTGACCCACAGGTGGTTGAATTGGGAGATGTTCAGTTCTAAGAATTTGTAGGCTTTCTGTGATTTTTGTTGTTGTTGAACTCTAACTTTAGACCATGGTGATCTGATATTATACCTATTGATGTTTGCTTTATGACTGAGTATGTGGTCAATTCTAGAGAATGTTCTGTGGGATACTAAGAAATAAATATATTCCTTTGTGTTTATTTGGAGTGTTTTGTATATATCTATTAAGTGTATTTGGAACATAACATCTGTTAGAACCCTTATTTCTCTGTTAAATTTCTGTCTGGTAGGCCTCTCCATTGGTAAGAATGGGGTATTGAAGTCTCCCACTATTAATGTTTGAGGTTTGATATTAAATTTAAGCTTTAGTAGTGTTTCTTTTACAGATGCAGGAGCCATTGTGTTGGGGACAAAATGTTCAGGATTGAGACTTTATCTTGATAAATTTTTCCTGAGATAAATAAGTAATGACTCTCCTGGGCTCTTTTGACTGATTTCAGTTTGAAGTGTATTTTGTTAGATATTAGGATGTCTACACCAGCGTCCTCCTTAGGTTGGAAAGTTTTTCTTTCCCATCTCTTTACTCTGAGCCAGTGTCTGTCATTGAAGTTGAGGTGTTTCTATTGTATGCAGCAGATGGATGATTTCTGTTTTTGTATCCATACTGTAAGGGTGTGTCTTATTATAGGTTGAGTCCATTGATATTAAGGGCTATTAATGACCAGTGATTGTTATTTCCTGTTATTTTTGGTTGTAGCATATATGTTCTGCTTTGGGGTTTTTTTGTGGGATTATTTATTGTTCATAATTTCATGGGTGTATCTAGTTTCCTTAGGTTGAAGGTTTCCTTCTAGTGCATTCTGCAGGGATGGACTTATGGATAGGTATTGTTTAAATATCATTTTGTCATGAAATTTCTTGTTTACTCCATCTATAGTGATTAATAGTTTTGCTGAGTATAGTAATCTGGGCTTGCAACCATGATCTTTTAGTGACTGTATTACTGTTGACCAAGATCTTTTTTATTTTCTTGTGTCTAATGACTAATCTGGTGTTATTCTGATGTGTCTGCCTCTATAGGAAATTTGGCTTTTTTCCTTTGCAGCTCTTAGTATTCTTTCTTTATTATGTAGTTTGAGTGGCCTGATTGTTATGAGAGAGTAGACTTTGTGGGTGTGAGTGTCTAGTCTATTTGGTGTTCTGTAAGCTTTTTGTATCTTTATAGCCATTTTCTTCTTTAGGTTGAGAAAGTTTTTTTCTATGATTTTGATGAATATATTTTCTGTGCCTTTGAGCTGGTATTCTCCTTCAATTTCAATTATTCTTAGGTTTGGTCTTTTCATGGTGTCCCTTATTTCCTGGACATTTTGTGTTGTGACTTTTTTAGTTTTAGTGGTTTCTTTGACTGACATATCTATATCCACTATTGAATAATCCACCTATTGAATCTTCCACATCTTCTATCTTTTGTATTCTGTTGGTTATGCTTGAATCTGTAGTTCCAGTTTGTTCCTTCAGATTTTCTGTTTTCATCATTCTTCAGTTTGTGTTTCTTTATTGATTCTATTTCAATTTTTAATTGATGAAATGTTTTCTTCACTTGATGATTGTTTTTTCTTGGTTTTCTTGTATATCTTTATTTTCTTTCAGGAATTCGTTGATCTCTTCCAATTTTTTACTTGTCTTTTCTTCTATTTCTTTAAGGGATTTTTTATATCCTCTTTTCAGGCTTCTATTTTCTTCATAAAGTATTTTTAAGGCTGTTTTGTTTTGCTTCTTTTGCATTGCCGTCCTCAGGTCTTGTTCCCTTAGAACCACCAGATTCTGGTGGGGCTATGTTGTTGTTATGCTGTTATATGTATTCTTGCACCAGTATCTGTTCATTGCTTCCTTTAATCACTGCAGGATTTGTCTATGTCAGGGAGCTGATTTTGATGCAATCTGTTCTAGGCGTGTCTGTGTCTCAGGCAGCCTCTTTTGTTCCAATCTGAGTCTTCGGTCTATCTGGAGGTAGTATATTCTGTGACACAGTGACCTCTCTTAAATTCAGTAGTTGCGGACACACTATGGGTCTCAGCTGGCCTCTTTTGATTCAGTAGGTGCTGAGACACTGAGGATCTCAAGTAGCTATTCTTGATCCAATAGGAACTGAGGAACGCTCTTAGTCTTTTTGTCTCTTACTCTGATGTGTGCAGAGTACCTCTTAGTTTGATGTGTGCAGAGGATCTGTGGGTTTTCAATTGCTGCTGAGGACTCCAAGTAATGGTGTGAGTTGGGAGCCTGGACAAGGTTTTGTTGCTGGGGGTGTCCAGCAAACTGGGTTTACTGGGTCTTCTGACATGCACAGTTTCTCCTCCTGCTCTGAATTTAGAACAGAAATGAGTGGGGATGGGGTTCCTAGTGCCATGTCCCTGGGTCAGGATCCCGGAGACCAGGATCTCTGCCAGGTCTGTGTGGGTGTCACTCACCTCTCAGTCTGATGTGGGTTGGGGAATCTGTGGATTTCCAGTTATTCAAAACCTTAGGTTTTATTAACATGTTCTTCAGAGACTGGGGCTTTGGAAGACAATCAGGTTTACAGGAAGTCATGAATGCTGAAACCTCAGAGTGGCATTTGTGTTCTTATAGAAGAGCTATCAGAAAGCTTTTTCCCATCTTTCTGCTACTTGAGAACAGTGGGTGGGTATCATCTGTAATTCAGCAGAAAACATAATGGAAACCATCTATTCTGGCACCTTAATCATACATGTTTAGCCTCCAGAGCTCTGAGAATCATTGACTGTTGTTAAATCTTCCTAATTTTATTGATTTTTTACCTTGGCAGAATGAACTAAGATAGCCACCACTACATTATTCTTAATATAATGCCTTAACTTTTTTTTTAATCACCTCTCTTCTTAAAAAGTTTGTAGACTGGGAGGTGGTAGTCTATATCTATAATCCCAGCAGTCTGGAGGCAAAGGCAGGCAGTCTCTGGGTCCCAGGTCAGCATGGTCTACAGAAAGAGCTCCAGGACAACCAGGTCTATAGAGTTTCAGGACAGACAGGGATACACAAAGAAACCCTATCTCAAAAACAACAACAACAACAACAAAATATTAGACATCAAGATCATACTAACCAAAGAATATGTAAATTAAGTTGAAATAAAGCAAATTTGGGATTAAGCTCCACAAATTAATATTCTTAATGAAATCTCATAATAAAGAGACAATTTTACAACATCAGTAAACAATTGCTTTAGGGAAATTTATTGTCCAGTAATGAATACTACATCATTCAAAGCTAGTAAGAGCAGTAGTACCCTCCTAGTCTGATAAGGTCTCTTATATTCTCTTAATACAAGTTACTAATTATAGCCTCTAGATATGTTACTAAACCATGTTCCCTACTTGCCTTATCATGTTTTTCATCTAATCTTTCTCTCTTAAACCAAACTCACAAGAATTCATACTAAACTGGGATGTGATTAATTCCCTTTTTTACTCTTTTGAGCTAATAAAAGCAAACAATAGTTTCAGGTCAGTCCTAAAAGATATACTACAACTTCTTCAGTCATTCTGTCCACATTTTACATAATCCTCAAGTTTTATGTATCGTTTCAGGGAACCAAATGGACCTAGATAGAACTGTCAGAAATGAAAGTATCAGGAAAAACAAGCAAACAACAAAAACTTAAACAAAAAACTGGCTGACTGAGAAAATATAATCTGTAAAATTCCTTCAAGTTTTTAAAGACATGACATGTGTTTATGCACTCACTGAATTTCCAACATAGTAACTCAAATGCTCTCCTAATATGCCTTCCTATTGGCAGTGTTTGAACCCCCAGTAAAGTGGGCATTGCCACCAAGAATTTGCTAAAACCTCTTTCCACAGATTACAGCAAGTTTTGAGTTAGAGTTAAGCCCATCTGAGACATGATAGTATCTCTTAGTATTTAGCAAGTTTTGGTAATTGCTAGAAAAAAATTGTTCTTATTTACATAATATTGTACTACTGCAACAATATCTGAAGCATATTACTAATTTATTTTACAATAAATGTTTTTGTAGCTTCAGGCATGTGGTATCTACTATTAACAACTCTAAGAGTAGACCTACTAACCCATTAAAAGGAAACCAAAATGTCAAAAATAATCTGGAGTAAAGTACAAGAGTATGACAAATGTTGACAACCATAAGATTTACTGACATTATCAAAAATACAGGTTACTTCACAATAGTAAAAATAAATAACAATAGCATTTCAGGCTTGAGGCAACTTGTGGGAAGATAGCTACATCCCTCACATAGCATGACATATGCAAATTTCTTATATTTCATTTATCTTTAAGAAGAATCTGAAATAACCAGAACATAACATAAAACATGAAGTTTTTTGTTAAGGAAAATATTAGGAATCATGTGACAGAAGAATTGCAAGTGAGGTCAAAAAATGTATTTACACAAAGTTTCACCTATAAAATCTGTTGCTTGTCATCATCACAGTCAGGAAGAGACAAACTTTTCTGATGCCATGTCATTCAAAACTTCAGCAAGTATTCTTCAAGAAAATTATTTTGTTTTATTCAATTACCTCATTCAAAACATATGGCAATGATGGAACCCAATAGCAAATAAGGGTTGGAACACTGATAAGTAATTAAATGTAAGCAATACCAACACCTAATCTCAATGGAGCAAGTTTGCCATACTCCATCTTTGAATAGTTAAATTTAAAAAAAGAGTAAACAACACAAAAAATTCGAATTCTCTAGTTTTCATGTTTTATATATGTGTGTGTGTATGTGAGTGTAATTTGTTGTTTTTACATCATGCATTTCATCAAACTCAGTTATCAGTTCTTTCAGATTCATACCCACACTTATGATTCCCTCATTTAAAAAAAACACACACACACATTCATGCTGCTCATTTATTTACTGGAGCATACTTACACTTCCTGTGGCCAGACCTTAAAGAAAACAAGTCTTACTTTACTCACACATCTGAGCTCTTATATACAATAATATCTGTTTTTTTAAGTCCACTAATGAGTGAGTACATCCCCAGCTTATCTCTCTGGATTTGTGATACCTCCCTCCAGAGGATATTCTCCAAATCCATCCATTTGCCTGCAAATTTTAGAATATCATCTTTTTTTCTTACTGCTGAGTAGTACTCCACTGTGTAGATGTACCACAGTTTGCTAATCCATTCTTCAGTTGATGGGAATCTAGGTTGTTTCCAGGTTCTTGCTATTATGAATAATGCTGCTATGAACATTGTTGAACTAAAGTTTTGGGATGAGAATGTGGATCTTTAGGACATATGACTAAAAGTGGTATTGCTGGATCCTTGGTGAGAGTGATTCCCAGTTTTCTGAGATACTACCAAGTTGCATTTAAGAGTGGCTGAAAAAGTTTACACTCCCAACAACAATGGAGGAGTGTTCCAGCATAGGCTGTCATCTGTGTTTTTGATCTTAGTGATTCTGACAGGTGGTATAAGGTGGTATCTCAAAGTTGAATTGATTTGCATATCACTGATGGCTAAAGATGTTGAGCACTTTTTCATGTGACTTTCATCCATTTGTAATTTTTCTGCTAAGAATTACCTTGTTAGTTCTGAACCACATTTTTAATTGGGTTATTAAGGATTTTGGGTTCTACTTTCTTGAGTACTCTATATATTTTAGAGAAAAATTTTATGTCTCTTGAAGGGTAGGTAAAAATCTCTTCCCATTTTGTAGGTTGTCATTTGTCTTGTTGTCTATATCCTTGGCTTTACAGAAGCTTCTCAGTTTCAGGAAGTCCCACTTACTGATTGTTGTTCTTAGTATCTGTGCTATGATGTTATATTAAGGAAGAGGTCACCTGTGCCAATTTGTTGGATGGTATTTCCCACTTTGTTTTCTATCAAATTCA
This sequence comes from Sigmodon hispidus, assembly GCA_004025045.1. Lineage (NCBI taxonomy): Eukaryota > Metazoa > Chordata > Mammalia > Rodentia > Cricetidae > Sigmodon > Sigmodon hispidus. Next base: position 31,059 of record PVIH01013999.1, on the reverse strand, counting down.
GAGTGACTGGGTATATGTTGAGGTCTTTGATCCACTTGGATCTGAGTTTTGTGCAGGGTGATAGGTTTGGATCTATTTGCATTTTTCTGCACACTACCAACCAGCTATGCCAATACCATTTGTTAAAGATACTATCTTTTTTCCATTGAATATTTTGGGCCTCTTTGTCAAAGATCAGGTGTTCATAGGTTTTTGGGTTAATGCCCTGATCCTCAGTTTGATTGCATTGATCCACAAGTCTGTTTTTATGCCAGTACCAGGCTGTTTTTATTACTGTAGCTCTATAGTATAACTTGAAGTCAGGGATGGTGATGCCTCCTGAGGTTCTTTTATTGAGTAAAATTGTTTTGGCAATTCTGGCTTTCCTGTTAATCCAAATGAAACTGAGTATTGTTTTTTCAAGATGTGTAAAAAAATTGGGTTGGGATTTTGATGGGAATTGCATTGTATTTGTAGATTGCTTTTGATAAGGTTGCCATTTTCACTGTGTTGATGGTATCTATCCAGGAACATGGGAGATCTTTCTATTTTCTGATATTCTCTTCAATTTTTTCTTCAGAGATTTAAATTTTTTGTCAAACAAATCTGATAGTATTTTGATTATAGTTAAAACGAAGTATTTAATGCTACTTGCAGCTATTACAAAAGGTGATGTTTCCCTTATTTCTTTTTCAGCCCCTTTATCTTTAGTGTATAGAAGGTCTACTAATTTCTTTGAGTTAATCTTGTAATCTGGTGCATTGCTGAAGGTGGTTATCAGCTTCGGAAGTTCTCTGATAGAATTTTTTTGGTCACTTATGTATATAATCATATCATCTGCAAATAGAGATAGTTTTACTTCTTCTTTCCCAGTTTGAATCACCTTAATGTCTTATTGCTTTAGCTAAAACTTTGAGAACTATATTGAATAGATAAGAGGAGAGGGGACAACATTTTCTACTTCCTGATTTTAGTGGGATTGCTTTGAGCATTTCTTCATTTAGTTTGACGTTGGCCATTGGCTTTTTGTTAATTGCCTTTTTTATATTTAGGTATTTTCCCTGTATTCCTGATCTCTCCAGGACTTTTATCATAAAGGAGTGTTGGATATTGTCAAATGCATTTTAAGCATCTTAGGAGATGATCATGTGGTTTTTTTCCATCCGTTTGTTTATATGATGAATGACATTTATGATTTTCCGTGTGTGAACCAAGCCTGCATTTCTCAGATGAAGCCTACTTGATCATGATGAATAATTTTTTTATATATTGTTGGATTCTGCTTGCCAGAATTTTGTTGAGAATTTTTGCATCAAAGTTCATGAGGAAAATTAGTCAGTAATTCTCTTCCTTTGTTGTATCTATGAGTGGCTTGGGTATCAGGATTATTGTGGCCTCATAAAAAGAGTTTGACAATATTCCCTCAGTTTCTATTGTATGAAAAAGTTTGAGGAATACTGGTATTAGCTCTTCTTTGAATGTCTGGTAGAACTTTGCACTGAAACTATTTATTTCTGTACCACAAGCCTATAGATATCAATTTAATGGTGCTTGGGCATCTCTTGGAGCTCATATAAAACACTAATTGCTGAAAAAAATGCTGATGGCTCATTGCCTGCAGGAACACTGGCACTGTTCTTTCTAAGGAATTTCAAAACTGTGTCAAAATAGGGACTTTCTTCAGGGTGATCATCTTTGGCTCTGTGTAACTTGAGGTAGTTACAGAAAAGTCCCATAATTATTCTTTGTTTCTTAGAGGCTCTCTCTCTCTCTCTCTATCTATCTATCTATCTATCTATCTCTCCCTCCCTCCCTCCCTTCCTCCCTTCCTCCTTCTCCATTTTTCATAAGATCTTAATATTATATTGTTGCTAATTATAGGAAGAGGCTACATTGTAGGTATATTGCAATACGATGAGTTTTCTTCTTGGTGAGTTCAAAGTCAGAAAACATGACCAGAGGATAAAAGAATAGAGAAAGCTACTTACCTGCAGTATGTAAGGAAACAGAGAAGGGTTGCTCCAAAAGCGATGTTCTCCTTGAGCAAGGAGACAGAGGATTTGAGTAATAGAAATCAATACATATTTACATATCAAAGTACTTTGAGGAAGAAAAAAGGTGAAACCACATTTCTGACTATAGTGAGATAAAAGTCATAAATCATATGTTAGAAAGGTTAAAATCAATGACACATAGGGCAGTGGTGATACATGTCTTTAATCCCAGAACTCAGGAGGCAGAGGCAGAGACAAGTGAATCTTTGTGAGTTCAAAGTCATCCTGGTCTACAGAGAAATATCTAGGACAGCAAAGCCTACACAGAGAAATCCTGTCTCAAAAAATGAAAGAAAAAAAAAGGGTAGACACTACTGACTATGTTCTATTTCTTTTATCAAAATTTTAAGAATTTTGCCAACAGACTTTAATCATCATCTATTGAAATGTACAAATACTTTGTCTTGTCCCCTCAAAGGCATCTATTTTAAGAAGCCATAAAACACATAATATGATTTTTCTCCTCAGCCCCTTTTGATTCCTTTGAACTCAAACTGAAATTGACCTTACCCATCTCTGTACCAATTTCCTATTCTACTTATCACTTTTTTCTCTTGCATTTTCTGCTTTGATGATCACACTGATGAGGTAAGTCTTCAAAAACGGTACAGCCTGTATCTATTGATACTAAATGTTTCAGAAATAATTGTTTTTAAGGACTGACTTTTGCTTGTATCTTGGATGGCCAGGGCTCACAGCTGAGACTGTGCCAGCTTGAGATGTTTCATCTGAAGAACTTGTATTCTTTTTCTGTTGTAAGCAAGAGTAGTTTCCTGCAATTTGTGATATGCTAAAGTATGCTCTCTGACTATATTCCTTTCTCATATTTTTAAAAACAAAACATTTCAGTCTATCTATTCTACTCCACATGGTGCTCTGTCTACCATAAGTTTCCAAGGGAAATTATTTTCTAGAAATATGGTAGCTCTTTTCTTTGGCATCTGGGAAAAGACTTAATAGTCTCTAAATCCAGGCCATGAATAACTTCTCTAAAATGTGGTTCACAGCTATTGTTTAGAGACAGTGTTTGTTGGTTTTTATCCCCAAACTCCCAGTTTTACTTTCCTGTATATAGTATACTTGATTGTATAATTGTTTCAGGCCTCTTATACTTACAGTCATGCTTATAAGTAATGAAGCTCTACCTCTGTGTATTCCCAATGAATCTGCAAGGTTTGTGTCTGATGTGTTGCCCCTTTGCACCCCACACAGAGCTCTGCAAGCCTGTGAACTGCCTCATTTTGACTTTAGGTGGTAAGTGTAAAACAGCCCCCTCAGACATCACAAAGAAGAAAAAACTTCCAACAGGAATTCACATATGATAAATTCTCCTGTTCTACACAATCACAGCTATTACCTACATTTAAAAGATTTACACATTAATATTTTAAACATTTTCCACTAATATGTGTGTGTGCATGGGTATATGTGTTTACAAGTACACATGCACAAATATATATATATATATACAATATATATTATATAAGTAGCTCACATTAATATAAAATGAGCAGGCTTTGATACAAAAAAAGAATTCCTATGTCCCTTTCAGGGAATAAAAGTGAGATTTAACCAATAGGGAAGACAGACTGCTTTAATTAACCCAGGAGAGGACAGAGTGTCTCCAGAGGGTAGAATAACTTCCCCAGCAACTGAAATTCCTTCACCAAGCATTGAGAGTCAACCTAATGTTAAAAACATATTTTATATGTACATAAAATGTAATTGAAGTATCACTGAATCATTAAAATGCCAAGAACCAGGTTCTTCCCTCTAGAATGGCTTGAGTGACTACACATATCTTCTCCAGAGTAATTCCTGTGGCTGTGTCTGGCTATGTCTAAAAGAGATGGTTCTGTACAGCTGGCAGCTATGCAGCCTTTAACTCTGCTGTTTTAGAATGTCGTAAATAAGCCAGGTTTAATTTTTTCAAATTATTTGGTCAGTGGCTGTATTTTCTACAAAAAAAAAAAAACAACATCAAAGAAGACAGAATCTTGCCGATGCTTGTTTAGGCACCTGGAGCATCTGTGTATTTTGAAATAGGAAGTGAAAACCTCCAAGCATGTGACACATTTTGGGGAGTAAATACTAAGTGAGTATAGAGACTGGCCTGTTAAATTCACCAGTGATGGGATGTGCTCAGGATGATACAAATGAGAAACATATCATCTGATTAAAAGTCATTGCCAAATGACTGTGTAAACATGAGCTGAACAAGGACAACAAAAACAACACATTAAAGTGGACAGGGAAAGACAAGGAGGCCTCAACCCTGCATGGAAAACTACAGGCAACTAACAGATGCTGAGAGGGAGAGAAATTGTCTTCCCTAGGAAGAGCACCACAATTGATTATCTCGGTTTCCTAATGACCCCTGAGCCTTAGGTGTAAGAGTGATATTGCAGATGTATCAGTTGGGACTGGTCTTTGCAACTCTACTTTCTGCTCAGTGGTAATTTTCTGTAATTATAAAGATGATTAGTTTATTTAGAAGACATGTTCTGCCACAGTATAAGATTGTTCTTTCTCATGGTAAGTTGAACATTTAAGAATGTCAACCTAATCTTCAAGAGTGACAGTTCCTTACTGTCATTGGTTTATGAGCACTAAACTACAAGAACCATGCAAAACATCTACAAAGAGACAAGCAAGGAGTACAAGTTGGTCGAGAATGGAGGTTGGTGATGCCCATTGACCAGGTCATTCTATCATTCATAATTCATATTCAGATGTCCTAGATGCCAAAACTCATTATTTTTTAATGCTGGAATATTTGGTATTTTCAATGGGTTATTTTGACAATATGTTTCCATACAAAGTTTATAGCAAATATCTTGTTCTGAAATTTATTTATTGGAGATATTTTAGTTGGTTGCAAAAGTAATAAATGAATATTTATCAGCTAACATCAACATAGCATACCAGTCATTTGCTAACATCTTTTCATCCCACATCTAAGCAAATATATCTGATAGAGAACTCAGTATATTTTAATTGTGATGGCTGACCTTTCATTTTTAAGACTCTAATATTTTCATTTATTCACTTATACCTTTAAATAATATTTTTTAAGTTTGTTCACTGTCTTTTCTGTAATATAATGTTTCTTGTTGGACCATTTCACCCATTCCCACTAGTGTAAATAGCAACAAGAAGGGATGATAGTCAATGATACACACAGATCCTCATTTGTCATTCAGGAAGTCAATCCTACAAACTTTCCTAGCAATAGAATGCCATTTGAAGAAAAGAAAGACTAAATTTCACCTGAAAAAAGCAAAAAAAAAATATACTCCTGTACTGTAAATTTTAATACATTTTATGAAAGTATAGTGCTCAGCAATATCCATGTTAAAGTGTTTTTTATAGAGTGTGAGCAATATGTCACTTCTGAAAATCTATAAAATTCAGAAAAAGTCCACAAAATGAGCCAGTTATCATCTAAGTTTGCCAGAACTCAGCACCATTGCTCTGCTTTTTTCCGTCTAGCCACCATGTTCTCATTTTCTTAAGGACACTGAGAGCTTCAGCCATGTCAGACTAAAAGTTTGCATTCACATTACTGTTTACTCCTCTGTTATGGAAGAAGTTTTCAGATGCTGCTGCTATAATACTTACACATCTTTACAATGCACAGATAATGCCACTTGATAATACTTCTGGATACAGTAATATTTGTTGATAATATATTCAGAAATATGACAGAAATACACAAGCTATCCCTGCAGTACTATATGAGAAGTTCCATGACTATAGGGACTACACAAAAACCCAATGTAGTGTGTGAATATTTGATAAATATTTATTAGATAATTTCTTCATCTTTTCTAAGCCCACTCAAATGTCTCATCTTGTATTCCTCCTTTCTGTTAATTTAATTAAGAGGTATCTTGTCAATTAAATGATAATCTTCACACGTTTCTTTCAATTTTCATGTAACTTATTCATTCACAACATATCATAATAACCTCCTACCAAGCTCAATCCATTGTCCATCCCCAAATGCCAATACCCCATGCCTTGACTATCTTTCACACTGTTTATATTTTTTTAAATACTGTCCTAGTCTTTATCTATAGAGACTTAATAGATTAATGGTGAAAATGAGAAATGCATCTCAACATAATAAACTAATGGTACTATCATAAAATCTAAAAACCACTACTAAAATTATAGTTAGCATGCTTAAAACATATTTTTTATCAGAAGCTAAAAAGAGTGCAGTTTGGTGTAGATTATAAAGTTTAACTAACAAACATGAAAGAATTAATGTAACAGTATCATTTTTAACCATATGCAGCACAAAATACACAAAAATATTAAGTGATAAAAGAAAACTTCAGTTACTTATAGGTGACTGATAATTTCTTTAGAAAAGTTATTATTATAAATTACAATGAATTAGAGTAAAGAAGCAAAGTAAAAAATAAGCTGTCTTTCTCTACTAATAATAACTATGTTGAGGTAGATATCTTATTTAAAATGTTAATTAAAAATATAGCATGTGTAGAAATAAGTATTACAAAACTAATGTTTACAAGAAAATCACTATAACATTCTACCCAAAGAAAGAAATCTCCAAAAGATACATAATAAATTTCCAGAAAGTATATTTAATGATTTTTTAAAATATCATTTCTTCAATAAATTAATATGGATATTTAGTGCATTGCTAAGAAAATAAGAAATATAAGCAATAAGTATATGTACCTACATATTCATACAGACTAAAAAATTTTGATACATACTCTAAATTTGTTTTATTATATTGTTGAGGTGATTGTAAATATTCAGCACCGATGCAGAAACAAAGACAGAGAATCTAAAAATAGGAGCACACATGAGAAACAGAAATGCATGACAGCTGGCATCTCAGTGAAGTCAAGTGGTGCTCCACCAATGACCTTGCATTTATAAAAATGTAAAATAAAGCCAACTCAAAAAATAACCTTGTGTAGCTACTTTTCCTCTACCAAAATAAATCCAAGCCAAACCCCAAAACACTGAAAATATCAAAAACAAAAAAGCCTGCTGTACATATCTTGTGTTTGAAACAGGCAAATGTTTCTTAAGACAAAAATGTGGTCAATAACCCTAACAGTAGAAAGGAAAGTCTTATTAATAGTAATGTAGTCAATGAGAAATGTTAAAGAGAATGTGACAAATTCCCTGAACTGGCATTTACCATCAATACAACATCCAGTCCCTCTTTCCATCTATAATTTCAACACTATTGAACAAGTAAAGCATAATTGTAAGAAAATTAGTTTCTCTAACATGTTATATATTAAATTAGGAAATTTAAAGGATGAAATCTTAAAAGATACTGAACTTTTGAATAGTTTATTTTACTTAAGATTTTGCCCATAATCAAAGTATTTCGTCACGTTTCATTTGTGAATTAAAGAAAAATATTAAAAGTTGAACATTCCTAGTTTGGTAATTACAGGTATAAGAAATCTAATTAAACTCAGTGAATCATAAAAAATAAAGTAAAAAGTAAATTTTAAAGGAAAAATAAAACTAAGTCATAAAAAGGAAACAAACTAGTACATTCAAGGGTAAGACATTTGTTATGAGCTTCATTTAGACTGACCTGTAAATGGACCATAAACTGTGTTCAGTGTGATCCCCTTAAATGGATGTTTATTTAAAAGCCATAATAATAATACTTATTTTTCATTTTTTATTGAAAAGTATTTGTGTCTCTCATTTCATACAAAGTCATAGAAAGTAAAAATTTTAAATCTCAAAACCTCTCGACCTCAAGTTGATAAAAAATACAATGTACAAGTGCTTGCATTTGGAATTTTATGCTATAAAGTCAGAGATTTCAAAAATAAAGTCTGAATTTCCATTGCTTTCTCCATTGTTTAATAGCTTTCCATTATGCAATTCATACACACACAGCATCATGCAAGTATATGTATGCTTATACATAATGCAGTGATATATGTAGCATGGGTGTATATTCCTATCATTGCATTTCCTGGACACTAGACTCAAAATGCCACTTCTCAAGCTCTGGCAATCTCCCGTAGAAGCTTAAAGGTAAGGGTGCTCTATTCTTTAATAAGACAGCTTTTTAATTTTGAATCATTTCCTCTAGATTTCCATGGCAAAATATATTTTTAATATTTATATTAAAAATACCAAATGGCCTTATTAGCTTTAAGCTATAAATACCACAAAACAGATTTGAAAGTTGGAACAGACCCAATGTAAGTGGTTGGTAATGTTGATAGGGAAGCATAGGCACCCATGCAGTAAAGCCACCACACAATATGAGGAAAACCATTAAATGACCTGGAAAGGCATCAAGATGGCTGGGCCCTTTGTAGTTCCAACACAAGACGGAGCCTTATTTCTAAATATTCTCCCTAGTGGGGAATTACAGCTGGAAAACAATCCCAGATGTATTCATTTGTGTAACCATTTGCTTCTTGTAGCATATAGGAATGGAAAAATTATTGAAGCCTTCAATTCTAGACTTGTATTTTTTTTAATGTCAGACTTTGAAAAATAGCACCATTTTCCTTTAAAACCATTCATTTACCTGGAATGTTGGCCAACAGGCCTATAATATGGACTTGGTTTTTGTTAAGATTGAAAAAATGCCCAATGGCAAGGAAGGAATGGGCAATTTTAGTGGCTAAAACTAAATATGCACCCAAACTTAGCTGAGCAAATTGTGTAAGAAGAGAAAAAAAAACAATGTTTTTATGATGTTAAGCTTGCCAAAAAATTCTAGATCCTGTAAAAGAAGCATAAATTTAGAGTAAAAGATAATCTAGAAAGATTAAAGTTATTGAAAATGAACCAATTAAAATTAACTTTAAGGCAGTGGTCAGCTTTGTGCAGAGAATTGATGATTCTAGATGCTAAGATAAGACCTTCCAAACTGAAATCTGTTTTCACATAAATCAGTTTGAAGATACACATAAATTAATGGTCTCATGTCTCCGTCTCAATTGGCAAATAAATTTAAAATCACATTTTAAAGGCTTGGTTGTTTATAAAATTTCTAAGTTCATAACAGTTTGTTAATACTAATAAATATTTTCACATCTAGAAATCATCATCTAAGTATTGATTCCACTTCTATCTTTGATTATACACTAATATTTAAATGCAGGATTTCTGCGAAATGTCTATGAAGAACAGGAGAGTAAGGAGAGAAAAATTTTAATAAGGCACCATTTTTATTACTTGATTATATATGCAATATATTTCACATATAAGTATACATATATTTGTATATATGCTTTAAAAGATCAGAAACTCAAATTCATTCAGGTGGTAAAATGTTATAAACCTTTTACCACAAAATGTCTTTTGATGTCTGTTGTTTTGGAACTAGGCCCTTGTTAAGAACCTGAGAAGGTATACTTGAATCTTTTGTCCATTTTATAGGTATTATTAAGTACTACAGATTTCAAGGAACAGTTATTGGCAGGGACTTCAACACAAACAGAAACCTAAGCACACTCTTCTTCCAAGGTGGTACTTCAGAGACACAACTAGAGTCCTATTCTTGATGACTTTAGGAAGACTGAGGTAAAAGGCCATCTTCCCACATTTACAGACTTCTTCTGACTGCCTGAGTATTACATCAACTCCCACCCAACTCATGGAATAATTGTATGCCCTGAGCATGTGGAATAGATATCCTGGACAATGGAGAAAGGTCTTTTTGACTCAGGTGATCATTTGCTTGGAGATGGATAATTAGCCACATTTTTATGACACCAGAGAAATGGATTGAATTAATTTCAAACAAAACTAAGGAACTCCTTCTAAACTATGTAAAATTCCCTTCACTATGACTTACTGCTTTCTTCATACCATTGAAACTGCAAATAAAATTTATGAGGAAGAACAATAAATTAGAATTGGATAAAGGCACAATTTTTAGCCTCAAGTTGTTTGTACAGTTCCATTTTAACACATAAAGTTCAGAGCATAATACTAACAAGTTAATAAAATCAGCTCAGTGCTGACGTGAAATAACATTTTTTAAAACCTGGTTAGTTCAATCAGTTAACCTCGTTGACAACTTAAACTTTCAAAAACTTACATTACTTATATTCAATGAACATTAAAAATATAGAAAAGTTCATAAATACATGTAACACAAGTTCATTGGCCTTGGAATACATTTGAGGAAGGACAGAGAAGTTGCTTTTAAAGTTAAAACTATAAAATTACCACATAATAAAAGCCTGTGCTTTGAACACTAATTGCCCATTTATTAAGAGGGGGAATAAAAGCTCTTTTCAAATGATGGGAAAGTGCAGCATATGACCTTCTTTTGTTTTTGTAGGGATGGGTTTCAAATATTTTTTATCTCTTCTCCTCCTTTTCCTTTCTTCATTATCTCCATTTTACTTATATGCATTAGTACCAATGCAGCGTTATATCTCTGAAGATTCCTACAGCGTTTTAATTGAGAGTAAATTGCCTTCCATAAATAGGGCCTCCTACTGGCTTGCAAGGCTGGCCACCCTAGTGGCTGGGCACAATTGCTTGTTTGAAGAGTTTAAAGCAAGGCATGATAGCCCACTTTGTCAGCTGCCTAGAGGGAACTTGTCAAAGCCGGGACCCCGCTGCTTTATTCCTATAACTGTGTTTTAGAAACACCTCACAAGTGGAATTGTGGTTGCCTCATCCAGAAAATGTGGAAAGGATTAATGTGGCATGTAAAACAAATCACTCCTGAGCTCAGCTGAGAAAGTGGGTATTAAAAGCACTCCCGTCAAAAAAGCTTCAGTGAGAGAGTCACGGTGATATACAGTCAGCATATGTCGGGCTGGTAATGCTGCAGGGTGTTTGGAAATGGTAATGGTCCATGGGTGTAAAGTCTTTCAAGACCTCTTAAAGGCACATGTGTTTCTTGAGCGTGTTCTCCAAACAAGGACCTGTTATGGGTTAGATTCACTGAAGCTTTTAAACTTTATTGATTGGCATGTGGGATTCCAGGTTCAACTTACTGCTTTACCAAACAAAAGGGGGGGGGCTATTGATAAACATGGTCAAGAATAACTTTAATCTTAACCTTATGAATCAACAAACATATGGAATTTTTGACTCCTCATCGATTGCATCCCACACTATTTATTTCTATTATGGAAGTGTTTGCTGGTTTTCTGAGTTAATAGCCAATATAACCGTTTTCTTCTTAAACCAGGTGCTTTGTAGATTTATTTTGAAGGGGAAGAGAAGAGAGAGAGAGGCCTGAGGAGTTCTTCCTATTTGAAATATGAACCACAGCCTTAATAAAAACTTGTGGGTTTCAAATGGAGAGAGAGAAAAATAAACCTGTTAAGTGTAATTTCACAAACTGAAACGAATTTCCTTGATATTTCCACTTTAAAAAGTAATTAATTCAGATCTTTCATTATAATACAAATATATCATTACAGCCAATGCTTCACGAGCTTTCAAAGAAGAACCAAACTAGTTTGTATGTACTATCTTTTGGTTTCCGTGTACTCTGTTAAAGAGCTGCTTATTTTTCCTTAAAAACTAGTGTCTCCCTAGTTCATTCATTCTTCTAAATAAGCTACATTAAAGGATCATGTTAATCTTTGACAAGATTAACCAAAAGCAATGGTTGCAATAAATATGGGGTGAAATGTGTAAGCAGTTGTCAGCATCTGTAAACCCATACACACACAAGCATGTGGTTTTTGGTTACGCCTGATAAAAGTGACAGGAAGTACTAGTTAAAAATCTCGTCAAGAAACTAAAGAAATAAAAATATTAAGTGAGACTGAAAAAAATCAGGATGCCACTGTTTAAGTTCACTTCTTCCAAGTTTGGTCCCAACTCACAACCATGACTGCAAATATTTTTTCAGCAGCTTCAAGCACAGCATTATTTGTTACCTTTGCTTTACTGAAGGCTTTGTAAGTGAAGCTCAATAGTTTCTCAGAAGCAATTCACTCTGCACTGAAATCACAACCAACTTTGGGGACAGGGCAGATATAAAATTTCGTGCCATCTTTGTAAAACTCATAAAACATCACCATTGCCTTGTTTTTTAGTTGGACTTTCTGTCTTGGGCATTTTCATGTTACTGATCTCTGCCTAACACATTTGGCAACACGGAAGGGATATGGTAATACCCAGTGACAAAATACTGAATGTGAAGCAGATATTATAGAAAATACTGAAACCATCCAGATTAAGCTAGTAAGGCAAGTATAAGTCCTGATGGCACTGTATTTAAGTCAATAAGTAGGAAAGAAGCAATCACTGCGACTACGAACGCTGCACTCAGCAATGCAACTGATGCCACTGCCTTCTGAAAAGATGTATACAATGTTCTGTGTAAGCCCTATGTAAGTCAATATTTGTAGGTTAATTGTTTGGAGAGCCTTTGATCTTCAAATGTGCTTATTCTATATGAATGCTCTCACTCATAAATAAATGAAACCTCTTTTCCTATCTTTCCACATTGCTTATAGTAATTCTTTCCAGAGCCCCATGAGAATAAAGAATTTCTACAATTTAAATAAACATCCATGATACCTCTTATAACCTATGAATTATAAATATAAACCATCTGAAAGTGCCCAGCTAATATTTGGGACATTTAAGAGATTTTTCTGGTAATATTAGGTATCTTGAACAAAATATATTTCTTTTTCTATGTTATTTTTTGAAAGATAGGTTACTCAGACACTAGAACGATGACAGAAAATAAATGACCTCAACCATATTCTTGTTTTATCACTAAAGACTTGTGACATTTTTGCCACTTGGATTCTAAATCTGAGTGCTGCATTCCATTGTGTCTAACAGTAACCAGATTTGGATTCTGGTGCTGAGAAATCACTGCCTGTTCCCTGTGCTTAGGAATAGCAACGTTGAATGTTTCCCAAACACATTAATTGGGGACCTGGACTATGTTGGGTTGTGCAGGTTTGCCATCTCCCAGACAAGCTGCCCATGAGGGCAGACTAACTCACATCAAGATGTGCTGCACACCTGTACAACAGATGACCAGTTTTAATGTGAACAAAACCCTCCACAATAAAATATGTTTTTCACATGGCATATATATAATTTAGACAACTAAGAGGCTGAATCATGCCATTTAGCTGCAAGTTTTCATTGCTAAAGGATTTTATAGGGCTTAAATTTTATATAGTGCAGTATCAAGTACTACTCCTAATTGCATGACTTCAAAGTAGACATGTGAGCCCTGGTTTCATATTATTTTAGTGCTGAACAATCTCTGCCCTTCCAATTGTTCCTACAAGGAACTATATTAACAATATTGTTGGAAATCTTATTTAACTTCAATTTAGCAAAAGCTATGCCTCCTTTCTTGAATGCAAGTTTGAACACATTGATTAAAATGATAGAGAAAAATCAAGCCTGAATCAGTTTATAGCCCAGAGGTCCACTGTGAATCCCATAAAGCATTGTTCCAGGAACCTGGTTAGTGTTCTGTACACCTGCTTAATGTTTTTTTCATCATCACAACTGTCAAAGTGCTCAGTAAGTCACTGGGGTTTGAATGACAGCCATGCACTAAGCAAGCAGTTATGTTTTTTCACTACCAAATTGGACCATAAATGATGAAAAAGAGGTCAAAAAGGAAGTATGGAACCATACAAATTTGAAAGGGGAAACTGCTAATAGCCATAAACCCGGTGCAATCAAAGGCTTGGCTAGTCATTGCAAATTACCTGCCCTGTGAATTACTGATCACACTGCATTATGACAGAGGACTTTCTAACTCCTTTCATCTGTACAAACAGGGCATCGAATAGCTTACAGATCAAACGCAAACTCTGCCAGTGGAATTTTGATACAAATACACCAAGGTTGCCCAAACATAATGTATATGAGCCTAATATATATATGAACAAAACACATCTAGTGCTTCTTTGGGGCAGCTGATAATTTGATATAAGTATTTTACACAGTGAACACTGCAATATAATACCTGTAGAAAAGGAAGGTTGTTGGTAAAGAATGTGTGAGCAGTTCACAAGGAAGAGTAAAATCTTGCACATTTATGTGAAATTAATGTAGGTTAGTGTGCTTTAACTTTCATATACATGATGCTCCTGGATCCTTTTCTTCAGGCTTAGAACTCAGAAATGTGGGAGACAGAAGCACACAAAGAAAACCCACAAATATTTTATTTCATCTAGGGATGGTAGCTGTATTAATATGTTCCTCTTGTGCTTACTGGTGGTGAAACTTCAGCAGTTTCCTCTTGCTTCTTCGCAGAAGACCACAGTATCAATTAATGTCTTTTGTTTGCCTGTTTAATTTTGTTTTGTTTTTAGGTAAATCAAAAACCAATTTGGACCATGAGCTATTTTCTAGATTCTGCCCCAACATGAAAATTGCCCTCCCACCAGAAAGAAGACTAAGAAGCAATTGAGAGAGTTGGCAAAGAAAGATTTTAGTTATAACTAGAACCTTTGTACTTGCCAACAACTGATATTTGAAACTAGAAGCCATTTTCTTATTGATTACTGCTTTAAAATCTGTATGTGGCCCTCTGTGATTCCTTTCCAGTAACAGTTTGCTTTTGTAAAAAAAAATCAAGAATTAATGTGGCTCATCAATCTATCATTGAAATGAAGGTATGTATCAGAAAGGTCAGCCCTAAATGTACAGAGAAAGAAACATTAATGACTAGATTGAAACATTGGAAGATTACGTAAAGTACTTTAAAGCCAGTAAGACTGAGAAGGATTGTAGATGTAGCCACTCTTGGGGACAGGATGGTTAGAAAAGATAGCATCTCAGAGAAAATTACACTTGAATTAAAATGTTGTCAATATTAAAAGCTAGTTTGAATAGAACAATATATATAGGGAAGATATGATACCCCATGAGAATACCAACACAAGTGTCCAAAACTATAAAAAAAATCTGAGAAGGTTTGACAATGTGGGCTAGACCATCATGAACAGAGAAGATAGTACATTATTTTACTGTGGATTACAGTGAGGAGCAGGGGGGTATTTTTCATATTTTTATTAATTATTTGCTAATTTCACATCATGAACCCAAGTACACTAACTTCCCTGTCTTCCAGGTCTGCCTCCCACCCTTGTGACATCTCCCCCCTCTGAAAATAAAAGAAGAAAAGAAAAAGAAAAAAAAAGTCCCAATTTGCATTGCCAATATACTCAGTGGAGCAGAAGGGAAGTATATTTTTACTGGTCATTGTATTGAGGACAGATGGTCCTTTAAAGAACAGAAACAAGGAATCTAGGTAAATCATCATTACCAACATCTGATTTTGGTAATGAGTTTGGCAACGGAGGTGTTTAGCCATGTGGCTTGGTACCTTTTCCCTGTGCAGCATTCTCATCTTCCTCTAAGTCTGGCTGGTATCTGCCCTTGCTCTTCCACTTCCCAGAATTCTCCTTGACTGGTTGCCCTGCCTATACTTCCTGAATACCTAGATTCTGACCAATAATGTTTTATTAAACCAATATTTATAGTGACAAGTATTTACAGTGTACAAGAACATAGTCCTACAGCACAGAATTAATTTTAGCCATATGTCTCATTTAACACAAACATTTAAATATCTTAACCTGAGGTGAATACTTTAACTATTAAAAAATTTTATATATTTTTCCAATGCAGTCTTCAAAGTCTATTTATAGTATATCTCAAATCACACTAGCCGTCTGTATATTTCTGTAGCCATATGTAATAGCAGCCATACTATGGCCATGAAAGTCTCCTGTGTTGGACAAAGCACAGCTCTCAAGAATATGTGCTGATAATGGTTCTTCGGTTGTAACAGATGGACTACAATGAATGCTAGTGGAGGGCAAGCTATGTGACAGAGAAAGAATTATGTGGAATCTCACTGCTCTATCTTGTGATAAATTTAAAACTCCTGTAGAAAGTAAAGTTTAGTCACTATGAAGGAGAAAGGAAAGAAACAGTGAGCCTCAGTCACTGGCTTCTGTTGTTGTGAACCATCTTGTCCAAGTTACTACAGTAATTCCAATACTTGCATGCCAGTGCTAATGTCCAGAATATTAGCAGTCAACATCTTTACTGCACACAACTGCTCCTTGCTAGCATTAGGCCAGTTCATGTGGCAACAGCAGTATAAAGTGGGTATTTTCTTTCACACACTCATGTGAAGTTGTCCAGGGGAAAAGGCAAGAATGAGTGATACATTTCTTCCAAAGAAGGGATCTTAATTTCTTAACTAGCATATATGTTGCAAAAATTTTCAGTATTTTATATTCTTCATTCTTCCTAAAGAATGGTAAAATATACCAATATTTTATTTTCTTCATAGCCTACAGAGGAAACAAAGTAAGCATATTAATTCACATATCAAAAGTTTATTGCCTTTCTTTCATGGTAGCAGAAACTTTACAATGATGGATAGTTGGTCATATTAACTAAAGTCAGGAGGGAAGAAAAACCACTTCTTAATTATGGTCAAAATATCTAAATACATTTTCTTTGAGATATAACTAGCTGATCTTGATCTTTTTAGATAACTAATTTCCGTATTCAGACATATTATTTCAATCATTCTATCATATTATAACTTCTCCAATATTGAGCTTCAATTTAAACTTTTCTAATCTTCAATTCTTTGCTTTGAGTATGTATTGCTAAGCTTCCTGTTTCAGATTCCTGGAACTTAATCTTTTAAACATTTTCCATCACATTGGCTCAACACATACACAGTCATCACAAAAATAATATGACAAAATTTCATATATATACACACATATGTGTATGATAGTGTGTCTCTGTGTGTGTATTTAGAACACATTTTGAATGATAATTTGAATCACTCTAGTGTTTTTCATAATGTGTATTGAAAGAATCAGTGAGAGGAAAAGAAACACCAAAAATGTCTTGGAACTTCCACTTTAAATTCAAAACAGACCTGAATGACTACTGGGATCTATCTCTACTATGACAAAGAATGTGCACCTGTGAGTACCTAAACCAGCCAAAGAATGGCACCATTGCTTCACATAAATGTGGTCACAGATATTTTTTATTTGGTTATAGAATCTTATCATGAATCCCATGGCTCCATGTAGAATTCTATCTGTCCTACAGGGCCACTTTCTGCCTTTAGATAACATTTTATAGCACAGGCCTGATGGATTGCTTCTGTCACTCTTTGACCACAAAAGGATCTTAGATCAGCACAGTGGGTGAATAACAAGGAGACAAAGCAAATTCTCTGCCCCTCTGGCACAGTCTGTGCACATGGTCATAATTTTCCAACTTTATGGTAATAAGAGGAATGCATTTATCATCCCTCTGCTCCTTCTTAAACTGATCCTCCATTGTTAAATTTAGCAGTTGACCATAGGTATCATAAAATGATTAAATAATGTGGAGAATAATGTGTGAGGTGTACAGTGGAATTTTACAGGGAAATGTTGGACAGTGGGAAAGGAGTGACAGGTCTTAATGACATACTCAGTGAAACACTAACCAAATTAGACTGTTCCCTTGTGATTTTAGAGAGTTAAACTGGGAATTAAAGATAACAGGGTGAATCTCAGACTAGTTTAGCCTGTCATGCTCTGCTCCAGAGAGGACAATTCAGCCACAGCTATGGAGAAATTGCTCTGAAAATCAATTTTTCTCATTACAAATGTAGACCACACCTAAGATCATTTTTTTTGCTTTATATATAATGGTCAGTATAATTCAGATAGTTTTATATAATTAAGATTTTAGACACATAATTAAATAACAGTTATTTCTTTTGTTCATGCTATTCTGTTTTCAAAAATTAGGGAGGGAAAAAGAAACACTATCTAATTTTGAAAGTTGGACAACATTATCGAACAGTTTATAGCTCCATACTTGAAAGTATTCTATTGGATGGAAGTGTTGATGTCATTAATCATCAATAAATAAATTAAATCACAATGAGATACCAGTATATAGCATCAAGTAATCGAAAATTTAAACAGCAAATCTATGACTGTTGGCAAGATTATGGAGACACAAAAATACATATATTCTTCATGAGAAGGTGAAATGGTGCATCCATCCTGAGAATTGTCCTGAATTTTTTTAAGGAAACTAAAAACACAACTAACAAAATATGCAGAAATTCTACTTTTTTATATTTACCTAACAGACATAAGAACACGAAGAACATGTGTTCACTGACACATTGAAAAAATATTATTTATTTTTCCTTTTATCTTAGCCAATCAAACAGGTGGTAGGTGTGAAAGAACAATGCTCAGTTTCATTTGGAATAACAGGAAGGCCAGGATTGCCAAAACAATTTTACTCAACAAAAGAACCTCAGGAGATATCACCATCCCTGACTTCAAGTTATACTATAGAGCTACAGTAATAAAAATAGCCTAGTACTGGAATAAAAACAGACTTGTGGACCAATGGAATAGAATTGAAGATTCAGACATTAACCCAAAATCCTATGAACCTCTGATCTTTGACAAAGAGGACCAAAACATTCAATGGAAAAAAGATAGTATATTTAACAAATGGTGTTGGCATAGCTGGATGGAAGTAGGTAGAAAAATGCAAATAGATCCGAGCCTGTCACCCTGCACAAAACTCAAATCCAAGTGGATCAAAGACCTCAACTTAAACCCAGCCACTTTGAACTTGATAGAAAAGAAAGTGGGAAATACACTTCTACAAATTGGCACAGGTGACCACTTCCTAAATATAATACCAGTGGCACAGACACTAAGACCAACAATCAATAAGTGGGACCTCCTGAAGCTTGGAAGCTTCTGCAAAGCCAAGGACACTGTCAATAGGACAAAATGCCAGCCCACAGAATGGGAAAAGATTTTCACCAACCCTACAAGTGATAGAGGACTGATCTCTAAGATATATAAAGAGCTCAAGAATCTAGAGCCCAAAACCTTGAATAACCCAATCAAAAAATGGGATACAGATAGAAAAAAGGAATTCTCAGCAGAGGAACTATGAATGGCTGAAAGGCACCTGAAAAAGTGCTCATCATCTTTAGCCATTAGAGAAATGCAAATCAAAACAACTTTCACAGATGATAGCCTATGTTGGAGAGGATATAGAGCAAGGGGAACACTCCTCCATTGTTGGTCGGAGTGTAAGCTTGTTCAGCCACTTTGGAATGCAATATAGAGGTTTCTCAGAAAATTGAGAATCAATCTCCCCAAGGACCCAGCAATACCACTTCTGGGTGTATGCTCTAAAGAGGCACATTCACACTCCAAAGGTATTAGATCAACTATGTTCATAGCAGCATTATTTGTAATAGCAAGAACCTGGAAACAACCTAGATGTCCCTCAACTGAAGAATGGATTAACAAACTGTGGTACATCTACACAATGAAATACTACTCAGCAGTAAAAAAAAAAAAAAAAATGATATCTTAAAATTCTCTGGCAAATATATGGATTTGGAGAATAACCTCCTGAGCGAGGTATCACAAACTCAGAAAGATAAGCAGGGGATGTACTCACTAATTAGTGGTCTCTAAACAAACAAACAAGAAAAAAGCCAAGCATGCCCAAGCTGCAAACCACAACCACTGAACAGCTTGGGATCAGAAACATCCTGGACTGACCCTTCAGATCCCACTCCAACTATAGGAACACCTGGCTCACTCTTGAGGGAGGGGGGACAAAACTGGATTTGCCAGGAGTGGAGACTGAACTAAGCATTATTGGGTCAGTGGGACCATAGGACTGTCTGCTCCCTGCCCAGGGAGGGGATGGGGAGTTGTGGAGAAGAAAAAAATGACCTGATGTGGTGGGAGGGGGAAGGGACCTTGAATAAGGATATACAGGGATGAAAAAAAAATTCAGAGGGAAAGCTGAACACAATGTAAATATATGTGTAGCAATCTTATTTGCATTATCATCCTCGATAAGTCATGCTTATGATTTTTATCTTCTTTATAGTTATTGTTAACTTATCAACATTTTAAATTCATTTTAATGTTTTTCTTGATAAATATAAAATAAATAAAGAAGAAGGAAAAAATCCAAAAAAAAAGAAAAAATATTATTTATTTTTCCAAAGATTTTATTTTGGGGTTCAAGGGACTTGTATGCAGATGCCCACAAGTGCCAGAGGAATGGGTTGAATTCCATAGACTAGAATTACAGGCAGTTGTGAGCTTCCTGCCATGGGTGTTAGAAACGATATGCTGATTCTATGCAAGAATAGCAAGCCCTCTTAAAGGATGAGCCATCTTTCAAGCATCCAAAATAATTTCTATCAATTTCATTGCTTAATGAATAGACTAATCCAGCCACAAGTTTTATTAACAGAAATGGACAGACTATGATAAATTTCCACATTAGAATGCTACTCAGAAGTACAAAGAAACAAGTCATCACCCTACAATGGAGATGCCTTGAAAGCACACTGAGAGAAGCCTTCTATAAGCAAACAACAAACTATTTTTGCTTTTGCATATTCTTGAAGCCTGAAATGTAGAATGCTAATCTATATTGTAAAAACTGAGACACAGTTTATCTTTCTTTGGCAGACAAGAAATGAGGACTGAGGGTTATGAAAAATTTGATGTAGAAATTTTTGATACTGTAAGGAAGCTTTTTCTTTGAGGGTATTCAGACTTAAGACAACACACATCATTTGTACATTTCACCTATTTAAAATCTACAACCCTAATTGTCAAGAAGTATTTAGCTGTACTTGATGATTATTTGTGATTTTGGTATAAAAATATAACATCTGTGATTAATTTTATATGAATACAATCATTTGATTTGCAGAGTGAATGATTGTTAGATTGTAAAAGAACATAGAATTTAAATGCTCTTTGTGTGAGTATTCCCTATATATAGGCCTTTCAAGTTTCCTGGATACTTGCTAAATTTCATAATACAATGTCAACCCAAAATTTGAATGTACTTTCACCATAATGATGTTGAGAATTAAACATCATTGAATGTTATTTCCAATTTCAATACAGGTGTTTGAGATTCTGCTTGATACCATGTTTAATTCATCATTATAACTACTTAAAACAAAAAAGAATGATTTTTCTATCTAGATGTATTCTATCTCAAAATGAAGGGAATTGAAGGGGATAAAAATGATACTATGAATGATATTGAACAGGAAATATATGATGAGTCTAGAATATGAATAGCTGTAAATTCACCTAGCCTATACCTAGAAGTAAATAGTACCCAATTCCGCCCTATATGTAGGACACATGTAGACATAGTAATTAACCTTAAGATTTTGAAGTCAAGTATAACTAAATTCTCTCTCTCCTCCTTCTCTTCACTCCCTTTCTCTGTCTCTCTCTCTCTCTGTCTCTCTCTGTCTGTCTCTGTCTCTCTCTGTCTCTCTCTCTGTCTCTCTCTCTCTCTCTGTCTCTCTGTCTCTCTCTCTCTCTCTCTCTCTCTCTCTCTCTCTCTCTCTCTCTCTCTCTCTCTCTCTCTCTCTCTCTCTCTCTCTCTCTCTCTCTCTCTCTCTCTCTCTCTCTCTCTGTCTGTCTCTCATCATGTTTGTTCCTCTGACCAGGTGTTCAATCCATCACTTACCTGATAGGTAAAGTCCTGACACAGAATTCTAAAAGCCGTTGCAGGGACTAACAGAATATGTATGTATTAATAATAATTACACAGAAATGCACAAAGAGAAAACAAAAGTGAAGATATATCTTATGGTGATTAATAAAAATGTCTCCAAGCAAAGGGTGATATTGAAATCAGAATCTAGACAGAAAGCATGAGAGAACAGACTTGTGCTGTTCATTGTATTCCCTGTCTTCTTCCTTTGCTGCAGGGGAAGTAGGGGGCTCACGTCTTCACCCCCAGTACTGAAGCAGTGTCAGCCATGGTCATTCCTAAACACAAGTCTGAATGAAAAGCCACATTATGAAGGTTTTTTTTTCTTTCTCTTTCCCTGCAAATCTTCTCACAAGCTTCTCATAAATAAATGGGGCTACAGTCAAGAAAACCAGACTAAATCCCTTTCTTACTACTTGGACCAATCCCAAATCATTCATCACAGACACAGGCACATCAGAGCTGCTTTTTCACATACATCTCAGGGAGGCTGGCAAGGTTCAGCAAAGGAGACAAAAGAGACTGTACTCAAACATCCAGGGTATCTTTGCCAACCTCTTGCTTTAAAAAATGAACAGCATACATTTAAAATAAATCATCTCTCTGTTTCAACTAGAGGTGCTGAAATGCTTAGGTAGTTCAAAACTACACCTATGGCTCTTTGCAGAATTACATTTTGCCAGAAGATGAAGATGAAAATTTTTCTATCTTCTAAAGTCCATGACCTCTGAGAAATGACAAAGGTTTTTATTGACTATAGTTCACTGACTCTTCCAATTTAAAAGCTGTCTATTTTAAATATAACCTTGTTCTTGGAAAAAGAAGAAGATGGTGTATGGAAGAATCAGACCAGTGTAAGAAAAAAATCAATGCTGATTCCAAGGAAATTGTGAGTGATGCATGTGTATGGTCCCAGAATATATGCCTATGGGAAGAATTACAAAAATCCAAGGAATAGTGTTTGGTCAATTGATCTAAAGTGTTCCTAGGACTTCATGTTCTATTTAAATCTTTAAAATGCTTTAGAGTACTCAATAAGAAAAAAACATAAAGAAGAAAACAATGAATAAAGCAAAAACCTTACACACCATTCTCACAGAATAAAAGGTTCTTAAAATTCTTCTCTGTCAAAAAAGTCAATTATTGTCTATGTTTCATTTAGGGAATATAAAATTCTTCATGGGAATTAGGAGTACAAGGCCAGTAAACTTTATCTTTTTTTGGCTCTTGCACTTGAAAAAAGATTTCCCCAATTCTGGTTGGGAAGAAGACATTAAGTAAATGTGTATTTTACATTTCAGTTAATTAAATGTGATCAAAGGTGCTCTAACAGCATTTCAATGAGAATTTTCCTATCAAGTGGCACGTCTATAGAATAATATAGCCATGTCTCTGTTATTCATTCAATAGTTCCTTTTGCTATGGCCAACCAAAATTTTCCAGTCTTTGAAACTCAGTGTTTTACTACACAGATGAAACACACCTGTTTCTGATATACAACTACTTTCAATTCTTGTTAACGTTGAAAAATTCATGAAATGGAAAAGAAAATCTGTGTTCCCTTCTTTAGTGTTAAATAAAATTTGGATGTTTGTACTTTTGATTAACAAAAAAGTAAACAGTTACAGCAAGCAAGTCAATGTATAGTATAATAATTTTAAAATGCTTATGAAGTGTTAACTGTGAATATGGCCTTCTTACTCTCGCAGGTAGTTGAACCAAGATGACAAACTAAAAGACCAAAAAACAATAACAGAGAAGGAAGACAGAGTGCTGGGAGTATGTGTACTTAAAAAGATGATTAGGGAACATCCTATTTAGGAAAGAAAAGAAAGAAAAGAGAAATTAGAAGAAAAAATTTTAAAAAGAAAATGCAAGGAATGTAGACTTTGGAAGGACGACTTTCTTCCAGATATGGAGCAATAAAGTCCTTTGAGCGGAGGCTTGAACATTTTTTGTAGAGAAATGTGAATGTCTTGATATAGAAAGTAACAGGTGACTTCAGAGATACAACAAGAATTCTTGTTATAGACATACAGACTTCTAAGTCATAAGGACTTGGGGTTGTGTGCATAAATAGCAAAGACTTGTTCAAAAAATGAACAAGGAGGTGGTATGTCATTTGTGTACTAGTCTAAGACAAGCCAGCAGGGTTGGTCTCCTGAATGTGCACGGCAGAATAAGAATGAGAAGAGAAAATCTTGTTAGCAAGTGATTAAGCCTCAAGAGATCAAAGTGTTCTGATAGGGAATGGCAAAAACTTAAAATTATTTTGATTTCATTTTATTTGGTAAATTTTGAAAAGTAGAAACGGAAGAATTTGTTGAAATAGTGGCATGGAGTATGAGATAAAAAGGAGCAATGATTATTCTAGAATATTTGTTGCATTGACCTAATAAGTATAAAAGTAGTTGCATTTAATAAAGAGATAAACTATATTTTGTGGGAAGAAACTTGTCTTTCTCTTGTAGGCAGCTTATTTGATATGCCAAATGTATGTTCAAGTAGAGGTGATTTGACATGTAGGTAGATTAACCCACCTAGAGGCGAGGCATGAGGTATAAGCTGTACATGCATATTTTAAAATCAGTAGTTCAGCAGTTCATGGTATCTAATGTCACATAATTCAGTAGATCTTCTGGAGGACTACTGAGCAATATAAAATAACTGAGTTTTTACTAGGAAATTAAGAATCTACACCAATGGATCAAAACTTAGACAAGGGGTGAAGATGGAGACAGTACAACTGTATGTCCTGGCTATCAAATAAAGGGAGGGTAATATTCAGTGATTTTGTAGCTATGAGAAAAATGTAGTATGATACAAAAACATTACAAATTTAACACATGCAGAAATCTGTATCAGAAATGCCTTGATCACACAGAAGAGAACTTCCTGCTATTCAGTCGTGAAACATTATGTGAAGGGGACAGTGTTTAAGTTCAGGGTTGAAAGATGAATTGAAGGCCATTAGAAGCACGTTGCAGTGTGCAAGGTGGGGGCAATGTGTTCATTAGAAGACAATAGTTTATAAACCATTGCAAGAAGATAGTAGGAGACTGTATTTGAAGAGGAATTATTACTCCCTACTAGCCTAAATATATAGCTTCTATAGCCTACATTCTGCACTCCTTTATGCAAAATACCAAAAAACAGAAGAAGATAGTAAAACTTCACTTATATGCTTTTTGCAAAGCTAATACTTCCAAAGCAATGTGTTTAAAATTCTTAAGACAATGCTACAGGTTAACACTTTCTAAACCTTTCACCCCTTGTGATTTTTTTATAAACCCTTATTTTTTATCCTCAAGTCTAGTGGTGACTGTGCAGAATGTCCATCTTTATCCATGTAGCATCCACTGAGTCTGTGTTCAAATTATAGTCCAGTAGCAAGAAAAAAAGAACTAATATTATATAAAAATAGTAATCCACTGAAGGACCTGAAGAATTATCTCAGTGGTTAAGAACACTGGTTCTTCTTTCAAAAGTCCAGGGTTGGACTCCCAGCACCTACATTACAATTCACAGCCTTGAGCAGGCCCAGTCCCAGGGAATCTAATGGCCTCTTCTGGCTTCCTAGTGAACCAGGTACACGGGTGTAGTATATACATCCAGAAAAAAAATGGTCCATACACATAAAATAAATAAAAATTTTAATCTCAGTATAATACAAATCTCCACCATGAGCCAATTCAGGAAGTGGTAGAAGAATGGAGAGACAGGAAACTTGAATAAAATAAAACACATTCTTTGGACAATCATTCACATTTATTAGTTTGGACAGTAGACTGCTGTACTGGTTACAAGACAGAAATTTTATGTTATTAGTTTGAGGTTTGGCACAATATAATCTGAGCAATGTTCTAGTCCTACAGAGATAAGGAAATCTCTCATGCCTACACTCATATACAAAATTTCTGAGGCATAACAATGATTATCTAGAGTGTCTGGTCCACCCTTGTCATTGAAGAAAGAGAGAGACAGAGACATAGACAAAGAGAGACAGAGAGACAGAGATAATAGGCTTCACAAAATGGTTTATTTTTGTTGGTAGTGGATTTTTAGATAAAAGAAAATATTTAAGATATTCCACTATATAAAGTATAATAATATTTTATAAGTGACTTTCAACTTTGAGGGAACTAATGTGCAATTTTCTCTCTCTGTATTTTGAGTAACCTAGTAAGATCAACTGAGTCAGAAATTCAGCATTGATTTTGTATTTTTGACCTGTTGATAGCTCTTGTTTTAGAAAATTAAAACAAAAGAATGAGATATTTTTGGAGAAGTCCGTTCAGTATTTTATACCTTAAAATTTTTACATCTATTTATTTATTTATTTTGTGTGCATGTATGTTTGCATGCAGTAAAATGTATTATCAAGAAATAAAGAAATGACAAATATTGTCAGAGGTCACCTAAATAGTGAAGAGAAAATTGATGCTGGATATGAGAAAATGTTTAAGATCATTTGGAAACAAAAAACAAAAAAGAAACAAGGGCAAGATGGGGAAGAATGAGATGATGGTCACAAGGCTCATTAATTTCAACATAACTAATCAGGGGAGAGTGTGTTGCTGGGCTGCCCTTTATAGTTAGCATGACATAATTACCCTCCTTTTACTCAAAATGGAAAAAGAAAAAAAAAAGACTTCTATGAAAGTGAGTAGTTTATGGTGGTACCTGTTGATCAGTTAGAAGCTCCATTCTGTGGGAGATGACAGGTGGACTCGGTCCCTTGACTGTCCTGTCTTCTGTCCTTCAGGGTTTCCAGCCACAACTTGTTAGTATTCTTTTCATTAGCAATTGCCTCAGGTTAAAAAATGAGTTTCCAAAAGACAAGAAAGGGTTCAATCTCACAAAGAAAAGTTTTTAAGTCCAATTGCTTGACCTCAGACAATTCGTATCATGTAATTTGGTGACTTAAACATTTAAAATGCCCCAAACATGAAGAAAGTGCAGTAAATAGTCAAGCCCCTTTGATATACGTGTTACTCAACGTCTCAGTTTGTCACACAGCATAAAATATGAACAAGGAAGGAAGGGCTAGCACTAATTTACACTGTCCAGAAAAGTTGGCACTGCAGCCTCCCGAATAGGGAGGCATTTACCAGAGGAAAAAATGTAACCAGAGACTAGGTAAGTATGGGAGATGAGGTCATCCGCCAGCAGCAGTCTTCCAGGTTCATAGACACCTCCAGATTCAAGAGGTGAGAATGAGCAACCCAGAGCACTGTAAGATTCAATTTAATGTTTGTATTTCTTAACACATAGTCTCAAGTTGCCTTTATTATGAGATAGTCCTCACACAGGTGAGAAAGAAAAGCAGTATAGAAAGACAGCTCCATCAATACCAATCAAGATAGTCTCAAGTGTCTGAAAATCAAAGAACAGTATGAAGCTCTGAAGTCCTATTTTAGATAGAAAATGTGTGTAAATTCCAAGAAACCTTGCCATCACCACCCCAAATAACTTTCTATTAATTATTAATTATTATTAACTTCTTGCAAAAAACTAATTCCAATTCACTGAAGTAGATTTGTCTTCCAGTGGGTATTGTCAAAGTTTTAAAACCCAGGTTTTAAAAGATTTTTCTTATGATTAATAAATTTGTCAAGACTTTATCAGTCAAAACCTAATTGTAGATTTATAGAATTATCTTTCTTCTTGGTGTTCTTCAACAAAGCCCATATGCTTGTTATTTCAGCTTTATAACCAATACTGAGAAACAAAAAACCCTGACTTAGGGGTGTGTTTAAAACAGATAAATTAAAATAAGTACACAGATGATGAAAATAGAAATGTGCTTTAGAAGAAAAAAAAAATTTTAAGAGAGTGTGCTAACTAACAATTAACCCTAAATTGCATTTCCAGCAATTTCTCAGGTAAATGCTGGCCCATTGATATCAAGCTAAAACACAAACTGAAGACAAGGAAGGTCATTATCCTAGAGCTTTTATCAAGGATAATCTGAGTATCAAATGATATTTCTCACTGGGCAGTTGGTGCCACATACCTTTAATCCCAGCACTTGAGAGAAAGAGGCAGGCAAATGCAATGAGTTCAAGGTCAGCCTGACCTACAAAATGAGTGCCAATACTGTTACACAGTGAAACCCTGTCTAGAAAAAAAAAAAAAAACAAGCAAAAACAGCAAATGCTATTTGTTCCCAACTACCTCTGCTGTGCTTTCCTTTGCAATGGAACCCAACTGGAAGACACAAATGAGATAATCACAGTGTACCATTTTATTACGGGATAAATGATTTAATTTAACTCTCAGAACAACCTGGATAAATACATTCTTGATTACACACAGTTTACATAAAAAGAAAATGTAGGGTTAGAAAACCTACTCAAGTCTAGACAGTGTGTGCAAGACTGAGAGGTCAGTGTCTGAACCCAACATATCTGAATGAAGCTTTAGATTTCAGTCAGCCTCCCTGCAATCAACAGAGCATTTCTCATGAATGTTTAGGTGTATGGAAAACAAAGGATTCATCTCTGAGCATACTGTAAGGGAAATCACTCTGTACAATCATGAGATATATCAGAATCACTATTAGCTTCTAAGTAGTAATCACACTGGAATGATTGTTGCTTTTAGTATTAGATACCACGAATATTTGGTGAATAGGTGCACAAGGCAGTGCATAGCCAACTACAAAATCCTGAATGAATAAAAAAAAATCAGGACACAACTTTTCCTGGATTCAGCACCTTGGGCTGGAGAAAGGGATATATAAACTACAGAAAAGAACACATCTAAGGATCAAAACATATGGAATAACCTTTAGAATGTCGCAAATTTTTAAAAATAGCTCTTAACTTTAGCATTTCTAAAGAACTATTACTATTGAAGTATATACCCTGAAATGTTGTCCATATTCTGTTATTTTTTTATGGTGTAATCCCAATAAAGGACGGTTGACCTCAGGGTCTTTGAATCAGTCTAATTCAGAAATAACTCAGTCATCATTTTTATGATAAGCAACCTGTGTTTTCTTATTTTACACTGTTTGATAGAGACTCTCCAGTCACACAGCAAACACCCCAATGCCTTCAGCACCTGTTGCTTCTCAGACTGAAATATTCCTTTTTCTTATTCAGGCACAAAGAAACTTGCCAAGAGCTGTCATTCTTGAATGCATCTGCCAAGTGTCAGGTACTTATAAATTGAAATACTTATAGCATATGCTGCCATGGCCAACAGGAAATTTCAGTATTCCATAGTTCACAAATGTTTGAATATATCAAGGTAAAAAATATTATTCCTTGATATATTCACATTTGATAATATGCCCATGCTTACTGAACACATATACCTTGTATAAGAAATATATCTAGTAGTAATTCATGACCTAACTCTTTTTTGAAAAATCAAGTATGTATCCCTTAGATTATATTTGTTCATTGTTCATACTTGATAAAATTATGTTATATACTTTTTAAAAGAAACTTGAATTAAGTG
This sequence comes from Sigmodon hispidus, assembly GCA_004025045.1. Lineage (NCBI taxonomy): Eukaryota > Metazoa > Chordata > Mammalia > Rodentia > Cricetidae > Sigmodon > Sigmodon hispidus. The sequence continues at coordinate 1,987 of PVIH01013999.1, read as the reverse complement.
TCTTGCTACAAGATAAAATGTTTGGATGAGTTATTAATTTTATTAAAGATGTCCAACATTTTTTACTTTTCTGTTAGAATTTGCATTCAGCTCAAAGTGATTACTCCTACACTATGATTTCAAACAGGAGTTACTCTTAAAGAAGTAACAAGAGTGGAACTACTCAGCTACTAGTCTGCTCTCTCATTGGAGGAACATTTGCCCTTTTCATGGAAAGATGTACCACTAATAGCCTGATGAGAGACTTTCTTGTAGAAAAGAACAGAGTACCATTCATACAGGGGTCCTAAGTAAAGTACTTTGCAGGGTACAGATGGGAAAAGAATGTGTCAGTTTTCTGTCCTCTTTTTAGCTCTGTACTAATCACCCTTAGATTATGTCAGATGAGTAAAATGAACCAAAGGAAGAGAGAGGCTGGAAAGTAGCTACTTCTGAAAAAGACAGAGTAACATGATTCTGTCTCTGCTCTGCTGGCTTTCCCATGCTCCCTTGGCCAAATCAAGCCTTCCCAGTTTGGTCACATCCTCAGCAGCTTACATGTCTCACTCTGCTTTCCTTCTGTGTATCATGAGTATATATAGCAGTGAGAAAGTTGATCAAAAGTTATTCAAAACTCACGTAAAACTCTTCTGCAATCTCTGGCAAACCTGGTTCTGCAGCAATCCTCTTTCTATCTTCTTTCCTGATCTCAACTTTAGGCCACTTTGGAACAAAACATAGTTACACTTGTAACAATTTAGCAAAACATTTCTATATTTCTATTTATTTCTCACTCTGGCTCTTGCTTCCCTTTCTATTTCTTTGACTTGTGTACTTCACCCAGAATCCACACTGCAATATAACAAAGAATATAAAACAGCATGGATGCCAAACTAGAATACTATAACCTGCAAAATTATCAATCACCATAGATGGAGTAAACAAGGTATTTCAGGACAAAGTCAGACTGAAAGAATATCTATCTACCAATCCAGCACTACAGAGAGTATTAGAGGGAAAACTACAACCTAAGGACCCCAGATACATCCACGAAATCACAAACAATCAATAAGTCCACACAAGAATACTCTAGAGAAAGGAAATACAAACAAGTTACCACCAAAAATGGCAGGAAATATGAATCAATGGTCACTAATTTCCCTTAATATCAATGGACTCAACTCTTCTATAAAACGTCACACACTAACAAGATGGAAACAACAACAGAAGCCATCCTTCTGTTGCCTACAAGAAACACACCTCAACCGCAAAGACAGACACAGGCTTAGAATAAAGGGTTGGGAAAAGATTTTCCAGTCAAAAGGTCCTAAGAAACAAGCAGGGGTTGCAATCCTAATATCTAACAAAGTAGACTTCAAGCTAAAAGCAGTAAAAAGGGACCAAGAGGGTCACTACTTATTCATCACAGGAAAAATTGGTCAAGAGGAGATTTCAATCTTAAATATTTATGCCCCTAATATAGGGGCACCTACATATGTAAAAGAAACACTGCTAAAGCTCGAATCCCACATCAGTTCTTACACGCTAATAGTGGGAGACTTCAATACCCCACTTTCAACCGTGGATAGATCAACCAGACAGAGCCTCAACAGAGAAATAAGGAGTCTAAATGAGGTTAAGATGCAAATGGATTTCATAGATATCTACAGAACCTTCCACCCAAAGGCAAATAAATATACATATTTCTCGGCTCCTCATGGAACTTTCTCCAAAATTGACCACATAATTGGTCATAAAGCAAATATCAGCAGATACAAAAAAGTGGAAATACTCCCTTCTAACATATCTGACCATCAGGGCCTAAAGTTAGAGGTCAACAACATCAAAACCCAAAGAAAGCCTACCAACTCATGGAAACTTAACATCAATCAGCTGAACCATCTCTGGGTCAAGGAAGAAATTAAGAAAGAAATCAAAGTCTTCCTAGAATTCAATGAAAATGAATCTACAACGTATCCAAACTTGTGGGACACAATGAAAGCAGTCT